>CABHPR010148710.1:34074-44184 GCA_902168415.1 Peromyscus melanophrys
TCTCTATCTATCTATCTATCTATCTATCTCTATCTCGCCCTCTCTCACCCTCTCTCTCCCTTTCTCTTCCCATGCCTTCCTTTCTCCCTCCATTAAACAGAAAACATTTAAAATATGAAAGTTCATCATATGGCTATATCATTTCAGTTGTGGAGATCATAGAAAGCCCTGTTCAGTTCTAAATCCATTTTACTCATTTTCTTTGCTTTTGAGTCTAAAGTATAAGCACAGTGAGTGGTCACACACAGAGATTAGAGACATACAGCACCTTTTAAAAGAATCGTTCTCATTCTTATGAACAAATTTAGCCAGGAAAAGGTCAAAGGTTCCACAAGATTGGTCAATTCTGCGCCAAGATTCCGTTCCAGCTGCAACAAAATTGCACTTCTCGAACTTAATTAAATAAAGACCCATGTAAATTCCTTTTTAAGAAAATCCTTCTGGTTAACAGCATCAAGTCAAACACAGCTGAACAGCAGTGCATGTGCACACACTCTAAAAATATTATCACCAGCCCCACTTCAGTGGGAACTTTTATAATGATTAAAAAATCAATATTCTACATCTTAGAATAAAGTGTACATAAAAATATAACAGTGTCAGCATCTAGTATGCCAATGAAATGTAAACTTAGTGGTGAGGTGGAGGTCACAAGCACACTGGGGTATTCATGCAAGTCAAAGCACAATTTTCAGGACTTGGTTCTCTCCTTCTACCATGTGTCTTCCACAGATGGAGCCCAGGCTCTGAGCCTTGACAGCAAGCACCCTTATCTACTAAGCCATCTCTGCAGCTCTAAACCAGATATCAACATTAATACAACCCACCAATATTTCAGCTTTGTACAGTCACCCTTGTACACATCCCTGTGCATGTTTTGTGAGATGCTATGGACTTCCTAGCCTATTTTCTTCTAAGAGTGAGGTGGTTCTACATTCTACCTTCAATCCCATTGTCCACTTTGAGCTCATCATCAGGTGAACTGTGCTTTGAGGTGTGGGTTGAGATTCTCCTGGAGGTTTTGCATATGGCTGTCCAACTACATGGGCCCCATTTCCTCAACCAGCTTTGATTTTATTATTCCATTACCTTTCACTTTCAGCAAAACAAACCAAAGCTCAGGTCACTACTGGAGATGGTAATAATTAACCTGTATGTAACTTGATAGCACACTTCCGGCAGGTGTTTCTAAGGGCACAACAGCAAAAGAAGAAGGAATTCTGTCTGGGGCAGTTGGAAAAGGCTTTCCACATAATTTACAAGACCTGCTTCCCTTGGAGGGAACAAGGATTTGGTTCCTCGCACTGACATAGTGGCTCGTAACTGTCTATAACTTCAGTTCCAGGGTATCTGATAGTCTCGTTAGACATCTTTGGCCACTAGGTATACACATGGTGCACGTACCATACTGGCAAAATATCCATACACATAAAACAAAAGTACAATAAATAAATCTTAAATAACAATCATAAGATGAATGCAGCATTAGGTCAAGCATGGGGTCCTGCTAAGTGTAGGACACTGTGGGGCTGCAGAGTTGGCTGTGCTGAAACTAGGCATGAAGGTGATGATGAATCTGCGACCAATGAGAAAAGCCCGGTTTTTAAAGTAGATGAGTTTTATGCTCTAGCATGTATGACTAAAAAGTATCTCTGGCACCAATGCAGAGAACTGTCAAAGATCAGACAGAGTCATTGCAGTTTCTATGCAGTTCAGGGCCTGAATCCTCACCTTAATGAAACAAGATGCTCAAAGGTGAGTGACAGCTTCTGCCGCTGTCTGTTTCATGATAGCATTCGCAACGGACAACACTACATAAATAGGTAGTTGTGTATCTAAAATGAATAATGTTCTTCAAATTAAGACAAATTCTTCCGCTGGTAACTCTACTCCAGAAGTATGTAAGTTTGTAAGAGACCAATATAGAGTTTCAATATTCACACTGTGTGGTCAAGATTTGAAGACTCAAATAAGGAAAACCCATAAATGTGTATGACAATAACACAAGAAGACAGAAGATTCTGATATTTTTAAGCTTGTACTTTAGACCAACTTCACTTTAAAGCACAAACATATTAAAACTCTCTTTCCTCTGTAAGCAGAGCACAGCTGTCAATAAATAAATATAATTCAACCCTCTCTTTCTGAGCCTATTCTAAAACACTTCCAGAAAAATTTAGAGATGTAATGATATATTTTTAGCATGCTACAAGCTAATAAAATATAGAGTGTTTGCTGTTAATTTTTACAAGGTGTTTAAAACTAAAATAAAATAATTTCATATATTTAGAATGTGTTTAAATTCTGCATTTAATTAATGCCAGCCATACTTAGGTATCTATGTCCAACTATACTACATCCTGTGGTTTAAAAACCCTCATCCTCTTCCTTGGTCACAAAAATCATGACTCTATAGATATCTGAAGTCAGGAAATCATCAACAGTTTAGATGCAGGAAAAGCTAAACGTTTAGAGCTGACTTTCAACTCTAGAAGGTTGTGGTGCTGAGTCAAAAAAGTGCTCAAGTGGATGCCATATTGTTCCTTTGGCAGCTTGTCATTTGCCCTGCTCTGGTGTCTGGAGACCTGTGTTCCAGAATAAACCTATAAACTGAGGAAATTCAACAGGAACTTGAGAATTACTTGGTGTTGGGTCTGAAATCCTAGAAATCTCTGGATGTGACTCTTATCTCAGTCCTAGATGAAACAGACAGGAACTTACTCACTCCTGCTATTATTGCACATATGATGGAGTGTGTGAACTATTCTTATACAGATATCAAGTAAGTGCAAGGTCAGAGGATCTTATTTCCACAGTCCCTATAGAAGGTATGTTTGCCAGCCAGAGCCTCATAAAGTACTGCCATATGGCATCCAATTGGTCCCAAGGATGCAGCTGAGGAAGTGCTGCTATCAGCTTGCCTGTGATTGTTGAAGCTCATGGAGCCAAGACTACACATTAGCTAAGACTTTCAATTTGTTCAGAAAAGAAACATGTGAAGCAGGTATGAAGCTCCAGTCACAAGTTAGTCCATATGAGAAAATAACACTACTGTAATAATTTAATTTCTGAACTCATTCACACTCAGCTACTTGTGCTCGGGACTGAGTCTAGCTGCCAAGAGACATATACATATCTGGGGTTCATTCTTACACCCTCTGAATCATCTTGTCAGGTTCCTAGAAGTCTGTCTACTGAGATTATATATCTGTAAAGCAGACTCTCATCTATAAGGTCATGTCTACCATCTTTCTCTGCCACTTTCACAACTCTGTTGCATGCCTAAGGATTTTCTTAGTCACTGCAGAGTATGCCACTCAATGCAAGCATCTATGACCAACCTCAGCACAGGAGCCTAGACATGGCACATAGCTGTATCTCTGGTGATTCTCAAGCCTTCCCATGGAAGGAAGCTCAAGGTTGTGGGAATTTCAAAACTAATGAGGTTTCTCTGGGTCCTCACCTGGGATTCAACTAGTGGATAGAGGCACTCAAGGACTCCCTAAGACTAGGTCAAAGTTGATAGACTACCCTGTTTGACCTCCTTCCTTGCTCTCTCCACCCCAACACTTTCTAATCAAAACATTCTCTTGCTTTTATTTTTTTCTCATTGTTCTCATGACTCCCCTCTTCTCTAGAGCAATGAACAAAGACTGTCCAAGTGTAATAAACAGTGGGTGGGATACAGACTACAAAGAAACCCTAGAGAGGAAATTACATTTTATTTTGAAATACTATATACTGCAAATAAGTTATGTAATGATCTAGTGTGCCAAAGCTACTCTTGAATTAACTTTTTCATGTGTATTATATAATTAGTATAAAGGTGTGAGATGACATTTCCTATAACCAACATTATTAAGCAATGATATTTCAGCTTATATATATTTTTCAGATAGTCAAAATGATAATTGCCTGAATACCTTCCTAATTCACATTCTGGACTAGAACTTGCTGTGTAGACTACGTTGGCCTTAAAGAGATCCTCCTGTTTCTGCCTGACAAGTACGAGGATTAAAGATGTGTGACACCATGCCCGGCATAGAAGTTCAGTTTTGAACATAATAAATTTGAGTTGTCTCAAACGTATCTAAGTGGAGATGTCCTGTAAGCATTTGAATTTAAAATTCTAGAGTTGGGCCAGCAAGACGGCTCAGTGGGTAAAACACTTACCATGCAAGTCTGTCAACCTGACTTTGATCCCAGGAACTCACATAAGAGTGGAAGGAGAGAATTGGTTCCACAAAGTTCTTGTGTGACCTCCAAACACTCTATGGCACACATGCCCATCCACACATCAGCAGCAGCAGCAGCAGCAGCAGCATCACCATCATCATCATCACCCTACACACACACACATACACACACACACATACACGCACACACACACACACACACACACACACACACAATCACTATCAAAAACTGGGGGGTGGGGAGCAGGGTATCAACCCTGCCTCCTTGCATAGTTACATATAGTAACCTTTGTTACTGTATACAGTTTTGTTCAACTTCATAAACAAACACCCGAGGTTCTGGAGTGCTGCAGCTTCTCCATCAGATTCCAATCCAGTCTCTGTGTTTCCCTGTCTCCTTTCTTCCTTCCCTTATCACCCTAGTCAGGTCCAACTCCCTGATGCAAAAACAGGGCTCAGCACACACACACACACACACACATACACACACACACACACACACACGGTAATTCTGGCCTTTTAGCGAGCTTAAGTGGCCAAATGGGTTGATAACACTTGAAAATATATGCAGAGCCAAAATATAAGAAGCATTTGAGTTAATAAGAGCAAAGCATGGCAGAGCTGATGTAATGAAGTTCTTCTTTGTTGTACATTTCTTTCCTATTGTGTTTATTACATTGGAGAGAAAAACCACCAAACAAAAAAGTCATTTATAAGGGACTGTGATGGCTAGTCTTAATTGTTAACTTGCCAGAATCTAAAATCACCTAGAATTCTGTGCATGCTTTTGAGCGACTGTCTTGACTAATAAGTGGAGGTTGGAAGGCCCATTTATTATGGGGGGTGGGGAGCATCCCTGACTGGGATTCTGAACTGTATAAGTAGAAAAGGGGAGCTAAGCAGTGGAATGAATTCCTTCATTGCTCTTTGATTATCGACTATGAATGCAATGTGACCATCACCATCAAGCTCCTGACACTGTGATATCCCTGCCATCAGACCTTAACCTGGAACTGAGAGTCAAATAAACCATTTTCCCCTTAAGTCTCTTCTGTCAGAGCATTTATCACACTAATAGGAAAAGAAAAATAAGACAAGGACAAGACATGAAATCGGTTGATTGTAAGCAACAAAAGAAACCATGTCTTCCAGCAACATAATGAACAATACGTGAATTAGATAGCCCTATTATTCCCTTACAGTCTTATGAAGCAATTTACAACACATTGGTCAACATTAAAATGTAAAAAGCAGAAATGGGGCTGAGGTGCAACTCACTGTTAAGAGTGCTTACCTAACACACTCAACTGAGGCCCTGGGTTTGACCCTGTCACCATCAAAAACTGGGGGAGGGGGGCCAAAAACTATAAAATGTCAAAGTGGGGTCTGGGCAGATTGCTCGATGGGTAAACATAAGTGCCTGAGTTTGAATCCTCAGCACCCACATAAAAATCTAGTTGTGACTGCAAAAGCTTGTAACCCTTGCACTAAGGAGCAAGAGCTTGTGGGCCATCCAGCTTCACTTAGGTGGCAAGATTCCAGTTTAATGAGAGAGCCTGTCGTAGGGCAGTAAGACACTGGACACCCTGCTTTGGCTTCCACACGCAGTCACAGAGGTACATACACCCCCGTACTCTCAGGCATGTAAGGTGCACACACAGAGAGAGAGAGGGAGGGGGAGAGGGAGAGAGAAAGCTTACTCAGAAGGTAAGTGCACTAGTATGAAGAAATCCATTTACACTAACTCCTTGCCTCTAAAGAAATAACACACCTTTTCAGTACAATCTAAATATAGTTTTTTTTTTTTTCAGTTTTTCCCTTGGGTGCAGTGGACATGACATAACTTGTAAGGTTTCAATTATGGATTATTCTTGCATACCAGCTGAGACCAACTTTGAGAATGTGTCTAGCTAGTGTAATTAAAGCTATTTTGAGCCTGAATAATTAGTGTGTAGTATAAGGATACAACTTATTTTAAGTGTCAGCTCTCTTTCTATGGAAATCAGTTATAATTTATCATTTTAAATGAAAGAAATTCAGTATAAATGCCCAGTGAGTAGAGCTTCTAGAGCGTATGAGCCCAGCTTTTGTATCTTAAATATATTCACATCATAAAAAAACATCACTGAGAGCTGTGAGAAAAACAAACAAAACACACAGACCAGGACTAGGGTAGATATGATACTCAAAATGAAAATTAGATTAGATCAGAGGAGGCAGGGAAGTACAAGGGCTTGATATCTCTCTTTGAGGTATAATCCATATGATTTTGGTGACAGGTTAGCACTTCAATTAAATGCCAACTTTCCAAAAGATTTGCATGTTGCCAAGAAAGCAATGCTTCTAACGCTAGCATTAAAGATCAATGCAACACTTCCCATGTACTACATTGAAACGCCTCCTTAATTCCTTCCATAGGATTAAGTTATAAAGGCTCCCAAATGTGCTAATGGGGTTTTGAAACAATATGCCTTAGAAATATAAAGAGTAAAAAGACCCTGTGATGGCTTAAGGAGCGTCACACTTGTCAGAACCGTTTAGAACTTTGTCACGGAAACCTCACCTGCAGCATCACCTTGAGGCATCTAGAAATGTGAACAAATGGGCTGACGCTGACAGCTCCCTCCCTGAGCACCCAAACTCAAACAGGCACACATGTTTGCTATAAATGAAGGAATCTTCATGACAGAGTTTGAGCAGGTGGGAAAAAGAGGAGAGGCAGCATGTCTACATCTTGAAATGGTAGAACAGCCCGGAACTCTGTTAAAATGATTAAGGGATGAATTCCTCTTGACCTGAAATAAACCCACTTTTCAGCTAATATGCAAATAACATCAAAGAGTATAGCATTTTATCATGTAAAAAATTAAAATGCTGTTAGGATTTAGTTCATGGAATTCAGTTAGCCATGGGTAGGTGCATGGCTAGCATCTCTTTATGTATATTTTACTAAGACTCCATGATCTCACGAATCAATTCAACAACTATAGCACCAACCATATCTTACCTTAATCCATATTTATTATGTTTTCCTATCACCCATACTTTGCGTGTCAGGCAGTTACAAATTGAAGTTTGTAAGACAAGAGTAAAGAAGAGTTATCTGAGATTATTAGTTTAAAAGAGCTTTGAAGCAAATAAAGAAAAGTTTGTGAGCAATTATCAGTTTTGTCTGTGTCAAAATTTAGTAAAAGCCACCTGGATTCTTTACACTGTCCTATCATCCACGCACTGTCATCAGTTCAAACCACAGAGCAATTAAAGTTGCGTCCCCAGCTTCTCTCTTTCTCCAAATTCATGAATGAAAAATAAAACATGCAGAGTTCTACAAATTTCATCTGCAGGATTTCTTAGAAACAGTAAGCCATGGACTGTTACTTAGCTAGGCTACCCTCTCCACTGACAAACACACTCCCTTGACCAGTGTTATTATCTTTGCATGTATACGATTGCCACTGATTGCAAAAATTACCACATGAATATTTAAAATTTTTCCCCACACCCAGGAATCTCTTGCTCAGACATTAATTTCAGATGGCCTCATCTGGGTTTAGTATTACTAAAACTTCTTAAAATAAAAACGGATGTTAAAATGCACCTATCAAACTCAGTCTTGAAATTGATGAATGCCAGTGTTTCTTATTTAAATCTGGAGTAGATTATAATGCCGTTTTTATCTCTTACATCTAAATGTCATCTCTCACACCTATGTAAGAAGACAGTCTAAACTAAGCATGTCTGACTTCATCTATGTGAAGAGACTACCCAGCAGAAGCTTTTGTCATTAAGAACACAGAAATAGCATCACAAGGAATTCCTTTTGAGACAATAAAATATTCCTTTTTTACATACTGCATGCATGTTAACCTTTGAAAGAAGGTATCTTCAGAGATTGTGTATTAAAGAGAACCTATTTTCTTCACATACATCCTTATACTTCAGTGGGCGCCTTCACTGCATTGCTTAGAATGCAAATGATTGCCTGGAAAAAACGTGTTGGGCCCACTTTGGCTATTATTCATAATCAACATAAGAATGCCACATATCATCCTTGGCAGCACTAGACACACTTAAAATTATGTATCTATTTTCATAATTATTGATATCTGTCTTTACCAACATAATGTAAAATTTGCAAAGGTGTGAGCCATTTTTCCTTACACAAATTATCGATAGTTCCTAATACTGTATCTTCCATAGTGAATGTACACAATAAGGATTTGTTGAAAGGAATGTGTGGGTCTAGTGCATAAAGGAAAATGCTACTCCATCAGCTAACTAGATCTACAACCTCAGTGTTTTGTCATCCCTCCCAACTCAACGTACAGGATGTTTGTGTGCTTGCATTTACAAGCATACGGGTGAATATGACAGTTTCTGCCTCAATCTTATAGCCTGAAATTGATACATGTGTATAACTTTTAAACTAACAGCCACAACTGCAAACCTGACTTCTGCTAACACAGTTGACTCCTACTACCCTGCTAGGCAGGTCTGTCACTGATTTGTATAACCGCACACGGGCCAAGGGCCTCAGCCTGAGTTGTACACGAGAGTGGAAGCCCCTATTGTGATGCCAGTGCTCTTAGCATCGATATGGTACAGCCCCCTGTGAGAACTGGAAGACTATAATGAACCATGTAAAGAGTTAGGCATAGGCCTATGGGGCCCAATAAACTTCAAAGAGCACAGAAGGATTGTACCTGGGTGCTGGATGATGAGTAAGAGCTGCTCACCAGGAGAAATGTGGAAGAAGGAGGTCAATGCAGGCAAAGGGAACAGAGACCTCAAAGACTCAAATGTTCATTTACACAGAAGGGACACTTATCAGGAAAGTGAGGTTGGCAATCCGAGGAAGTTACCTTGAGGTCAGAGTGTGAAGTCCCATGAGTGCTATGCTAAAAGGTTTTAACTTTATTTTGCAGATCATTATCTAAGATAGAAAGATTTTATTAGGATACGAGTACTGTAAAAATAATTTTTTTGGTTCAATTTGAAGCAGAAAGCAAGAATCTCACTTGATCTGCTTCTCATGAAATCATGATGACCACTGACTTGACCTCTCAGTTCCCACTGGAAGTCTTCCCTATCCGCCTCTTGTCAAGGAGATTAGAATCTTCCTTCGGCTTTAAAACTTTCTTATTTTCATAGCTCTTCTGGAATTTTACTCTCTTACCCCTACAGTTTGTGGTTAACTTTGCTGAGAAATACAAGGTTATATACCAAGAAAAGGTTGTGTCACACCTAAAAGTGAGAAAGAAACAGAGCACTTTGGACACCATACCCTGGGGATCTAAGTGGGTTCTGACCTGTAAAAGGTGCCATGAAAGCTTCCAAAAGAGGGAAGGAACCAATATTCCTACCCAGATATGATGCCTATAGACTAAGACAATGACCAAAATGGCACAGTACCCTACAGGGTACAACAGGGGCATGCATACCTTGACAATAACAAACAGTAATAGGACTTAAGACCTGCTCAACACTAGAGAAAACTTGCCTGGCACTGGAAGTCTAGCCAACAACCTGGGGCTAGTGACGTCATGAGTTTTGGAGGAGAACCTACAACTTCCCCATTACTAAACTAGTATAATTGCTAACTACATTCTAAATATTTATCTTTTACCCACAAATGAGTATCCTCACCTCTTCATCGAGGAAACATCTACTTGCAACATTCACAGACCATTATAAAAAAAACAAACAAACAAACAAACACAACCAATCAAAGTGCAGAGAATGAGAGACTGTGTAGTGTCCAACCCCAACTGATACATCTAGAATGCAACTCCTGCACCTGAGGCTCAGGGACCATAGTGGAAGATCAGTAGAAAGACTGTGAGAGCCAGAGGAACAGAGGGTTGTTTTTGTTGTTGTTTGTTGTTTTTTCTGTGTGTGTGTGTGTGTGTGTGTG
>CABHPR010148711.1:0-28758 GCA_902168415.1 Peromyscus melanophrys
TTATCCTTGCTCAAACTGTGTTTTAAATCTTTAGTCTTAAAAAAAAAGTGTTACCATGCCTTAGAAACTAAGGCGATTGTAATAGGTATATATTAATGAATAGACATTAAGAACGAGGAAAACTTCCTCCTACCGAGAAACAGATATGTGTCTTCTACATACCATCAAAATAACAACAGGCATTTTACTAGCTTGCTTGTAAGCAAGTGAGATATAAGGTATTTGGATCCTTATGGTATGGACCCAGAGAGGGGGCAATAACTTCTCAGGGCAAGAGCTATTATTGTGTTGGTATTTGTAGTGGAAAAGGATGAGGTTAAAATTTTGTAGAAATCTGATGCCTCAAAATCCATTAAACACAATGAGGATATTTCAAGTTGGAAATTAAATAACTTTGTTTCTGCTGATAGAGTCAGATCCTTGACAAAATACAGGTATCTTTTTTTTTTTTTGGAGCAGTCATATGACTTGAGATAAATATTTTTCAGGGACCAGAACAGTCGTGGAAATGTTTCAGACTTACATCAAATTCTTGGTGGGACCTTAAGGCAATGAAATTTCTTTGTTTTTTATTTAGGAATTGAACAGGCAAACTGACTTTGGCTGCTGTCCAAATGGTTCATTGTGTAAGTCAGTTGAAGGAAATTGCTATATTCAAAGTTTATTCTTGCCTTTGCTGAAAAGTAATTTCTGCCATTAAAATGGTAAGCCTAGGGAATAAAAAATGATTTCTCTCCATCTATATTTCTTAAATATGCCTTTCAAATGTGCTCCTGAAAACAGGGCAATTATTCTACTGAGAATTATACAGAATGTTAATTGTTTAATCACTACTTCAGTACCAAGGTTGCATATGATGCAATATAAGATATTCTTGAGGATAAGCCAACTAAAACAGACATATATTTATTCAATATCCAAAGATCTCCATCCCTCACAGAAATCCCCCAGCATATATTTAGCATATTTTGGTATAATATTTGAAATTCATATTTCTCTAACTGTCCTAATTTTTGCAAGTGTCTATGAATTAGCACATAGTGTGAATTAAATATGTGGAGATTATTCTAATAATGAGGCCAAGGTTTCTAGTTTGATTTTCTCTCTCTCTGATTATTCATTTTTGGTATCCTTTCCTGGCTCCTTTTCTTTTCACAGTCTATTAAAGTGCATATATACCAGGTGTTTTGCTTGAGCCCAATCTTCTCATTCTCTTTTTTTCATTCCCTTGGTGATTTCATCCATTTCTAATACTTCAGCTTCTATGTTCTCCCATCTTCACATACAAAGACCAAAAGAGACCTATATCATAAATAGAGACTAAGACTTGAGACGAATAAGTATACCACCTGTGTAGCCTAGTATAACAGTAAGTGCTGAGGCATGTAAGGTATCTTGCATATTTAACATCTATCTTTTGTGGAGCGTGTACCAAGGAGGAGGCACATGCTTTCTATTCTTATACGTAAAGAGCATGCTAATGACGTGTGTGACAAAAAGGCCACATAATATTGGGCCTTCTCTAACTAATGGCCCAGTTGCCAGATGTGTCCAAAGATAATGTCAGCTTTTTCTCTTTGTAATATATGGGGCCAGAATAGTACAACCTAGGCACAGAGAAGTCTTTTGCTTTTCTGAATTCAGAAACTTGTTTTGATAACCTATTTAGATGTAAAGTGAATCATAAAAGTTAATTTGGAGAATTAGCAACTAAATTTTATCAAATTTATTTCCAAGTATTCAGCTACCCATCATATTTTTAGTCATGGGAGCTTTGTTTCCTCATTATAAAAATACACACAAGAGCCTAATTATTTTATAAAAACAGTCTGGCATTTTTGTAAGATTAGCATATCCTACAAGGGATGATAAACTTGGGCTGTTGATTGTCCATAGATTTATTTGGTTGCCTCTGTTACTATTACACATTAGACTAATGTTGTTTTGAAAAGAGGGCTTTGTATTAATTTACTTAAGCAACAATTTAAATTATTGAATAAAATTTTCTAACTCTCTGCAAAGACACAGGAGAGCTTGAGTCACTGTTGATGAACAATTGCAGCCTTTCAAAGTAAATGAATATGAATCATCAATGTGTAAACACAGTTGCCCCCAGAATATGTAGGCAGACACCAGTAATTTATACACTGTACCTTTTCTGGATTGCAAAGCCACTTCAGCGATGGTGCCATATTGTCCTGGCCTTTTGCAAGACAAAAGTTCTTCTTCATAGAAGAACCTACCAGACATTCTACAGGACACAGAGAATAATGACTGAGAGACTATAGTCCTATGGGCTAAAAATGGATGCCCTAAAACTGCAGAAGAACTTTGGGTGACTGTCCAGGCAGCCAACTGTCTCTGTCATTTCCAGAATTTTGGAAGTTGCTTACAATGCATTTCCTGTTTACTTAGGTAATATTATATCCTTCTCGGGTCTTTGATGTAGTTTAAGACTAGATAGTTATAATTTTCCTTGGTTATGATGAAAGATAAATTAGATATGAAACCCTAAACTCACAAATATAGGATAGATAGAATATTTTCTTTTATTTTGCCAACTAAGGATAGACTAGATACTGTAACTGTAATTCTTGCTTGATTACTGTTCTATTATATGTAGTTTTACTTTGTTAAAGTTAAAACCTTCCTTTTTGATTAGACAGAAATGGGGAAGTGCTGTGGAATGTTCTGTATGCTGTGAATGTGTGTTGCTCTGATTGGTTGATAAATAAAGCTGTTTGGCCAATGGTGAGGCAGAATAAGATTAGGAAGGACATTCCAGCTAGAGAGAGAGGGAGGAGAAAGACAGAGCAGAGAGACACTACTAGTACTCCGCCAGAAGAAGCAAGATGTAAATGTACTGGTAAGCCACAAGCCACTGGTAAAGTATAGACTTATAGAAATGGGTTAATTTAAGATATAAGAACTAGATAACAAGAAGCCTGCCATGGCCACAGTTTAAAAATAATATTAGCCTATGTGTGTTTATTTGGGTCCCAGAAGCTGCGGGACCGGTGGGTAAGAGAGATTTGTCCTGACTGTCGACCAGGTGGGACACAGGAAAACTTTCTCCATGTCCTACCCTTAAACATGTTTACTGGTAGATAATTTTAAGGTGATGTCAGTAGTTTTGCAAAGTAAAATACCAATTTTTAGATTGGATGAGATAAACTGTTACAATGTACATTATGATTAAAACTGTCTTCTTACTGGTGTGGAATTACAGGGAAAGCTTGACTTGTATACATTTTCTAACACATTGCAACAATTTATACCATAAAATGCTAAGGCTCTTTGATAGAGAAATCAGTTAAATTGTGTTATCCTCACTACAAAAACTTCAAAGAAGGCATGGGATTAAACAACATCTAATTGAGCTAGCTTATGACTAACATGAATCTAATTACTTTTAATCAGAGAACTTTATTGTAGCTGTAAGTTTTCCTGTGACCCAGCCATCCAGTGGTTGGGACAAATCTCTCCCACTCATGTCCCCCAAGTAAACACACAGAGGCTTATATTAATTATAACTGCATGGCCATGGCTCAAGATTTTTGTTAGCTAGCTATTATATCTTAAATTAGCCCATAACTATTAATCTATGTATTGCCACATGTTTCATGGCTTTACCTGTGTGCCATTACTTGCTGCTCCCTGGACGGCAGGCTGGCATCTCCTGACTCTGCCTTCCTCTTCCCAGAATTATCCTTGTCTGCTTATCCTGCATATACTTTCTGACTGGCTACTGGCCAATCAGCGTTTTATTAAATCAGTCTACAAAAGCATTATTCCACAGCAATTCATCATCCCTACTAATTCCAACCACCCTCTTTTTATTGAAAATATATTTTTTTGTCTCACATAATATATCCTGATTATGATTTCCCCTCCCTCTACTCTTCCCAGTTCCTCTCCACCAACTCTTCCATCTGGATCCACCCCTTTTCTTTCTCTCATTAGAAAACAAACAGACATCTAAGTGTTAATAATAAAATATAAAAAACCAAAAACAAACACATCAGATTAGGCAAAACAAAGAAATGAAAAAGAGCTGAAGAAAAAGCACAGAAACAGAGACCCACTCATTTGCACATTCAGGAATCCCATAAAAACCCTAAAACTGAAAGTCATAGTATATACACAAAGGACCAGTAGGGTAAAATGAGAGAAGAACTATATATATACACACATACATATATATATCTTTTATATAATTTATAATTAATATAGGCAAGGCTCTGACTTGACATCACGAGATGAAGAACCTCCTATGATATATTTGAATTCATTTTCTGTTGGCCACCTACTGCTGGGCATGCAGCCTCCCCTTAAGAGTAGTTTGTTTCCCCAGAGAGAATCTTTAGAGAAAACTAAATCCTCATTTGTAAGTGGTTCTCAATTGGAGATTGCTTCTGGATTAGGGATAGGGGCTTGTGTCTATTTCTTGTCTCAGCTCTAGGATCCCATCTGGTGCAGACCTGTGCAGGCTCTGTACATGCTGCTTTCACGTGTGTGTCAATCCTGTTGAATTAGAGGGCCTTGTTTCCTTCATGTCCCCCATTCCTCTGACTTTTACACTCTTTTACCCTCCTCCTTTTCAGGGTTTCTAGAACCCTAAGGGGAGGAATTTGATGAAGATTTTAAAGCTAAGCGTTCCAAGGTTTCTCATTCTCTGCATAATGTCTGGCTGTGGTTTCTCTGTATTTGCCGCCATCTGCTGTGGGAGAAAGTTTCTCTGATGAAGACTATGAATATGAAGAATTTTATTAGGAGTCATTTTATTGATACTTATTTTTTGGAATAGTAGTATCTAGTTTTATCATAGGGCCCTGAGCTATCTAGTCTCAGGTACTTTGTCACTCAAGCAGTATCAGGTACTGGTTCTTCTCATGAAGTAGACCTTCAGTCAAGTTAGATATGGGCTGGTTACTCCACCAAGCTTTGTTCCACCACTGTACCAGCATATTTGCAGGCAGGATGCCATTGTAGATCAAAGGGCCCGTGTATGTGTTGCTGTTTAAGTCTCTCCTTTGGTAGCGTGGATAATGCTTCCCTATACCAAAGATGCTAGTTCTTAGATTTAAAGGCTATATAGGCATGAATTCTCCATATTCAATGGGTTGTGTAGGTCTTGTTTTCAGCTATGGGCCTTGCCACCACTTTGTGAAAAGAAACCTACAGTCTTAGAAACTTGCTGGATTGTTTGGGGATTCCAATGGGACCCCCTGGGTCAGTAACTCAGATAAAACCTGATTCTGGTCCTGGAAGCTTCATTTGGTAATATGAGATGTCCGGTGAGTCTCTGTCTCTCCCATTATTTGGTGATTTTGTTTAGATATCATATATATTAGGTTTCCATACTATCCTTCAA
This sequence comes from Peromyscus melanophrys, assembly GCA_902168415.1. Classification (NCBI taxonomy): domain Eukaryota; kingdom Metazoa; phylum Chordata; class Mammalia; order Rodentia; family Cricetidae; genus Peromyscus; species Peromyscus melanophrys. The sequence continues at coordinate 5,375 of CABHPR010148711.1, forward strand.
ATGGCCCTTAGTTTTAGCTGTCTCTTCCCATATTCCCTCCCTCGTCCTCCTCTTCTCTCCCTCTCTATAATTGATCCTCCCATTCTAGTCCCTCCCTTCACCTGTCCATAACTATCTCTTCTACTTCCCTTTCCAAGAAGATCTATATGTCCCTCCCAGTACTTTACTCTATATCCAACCTCTGTGATTGTATGGACTGTAGCTTGGTTGGTCATTGACTTAATAGCTAATATCCACATATAAGTGAATATATATCATATGTGTCTGGGTTACCTCACTCTGGATGATTTTTTCTAATTCCATCCATTTACCAATGGATTTTATGATTTCATTTTTTACCAGCTGAGTAATACTCCATTGTGAAAATGTACCATATTATCTTTATCCATTCTTTCTTTTTTCTTTCTTTTATAATTTAATTTAAATTTACATATCAGCCATGGTTCCCCCCACCCGCCTTCCCCCCAGCCTACCCTCCCATTCCCATCTCCTCCACAGCAAAGACTCCCCTGAGGATTGAGTTCAACTTGGTAGATTCAGTCCAGGCAGGTCCAGTCCCCTCCTCCCAGGCTGAGTCAAGTGTCCCTGTATAAGCCCCAGGTTCCAACCAGCCAGCACAAGCACTGAGGACAGGTCCATATCCCACTGCCTGGATGCCTCCCAAACAGATGAAGCTAATCTCAACTGTCTCACTTATCCAGAGGGCCTGATCCAGTTGGGGGCTCCTCAGCCATTGGTTCATAGTTCACGTGTTTCCATTCATTTGGCTATTTGTCCCTTTGTTTTTTCCAACCTTGGTCTTTACAATTCTCGTCATACAAACCCTCCTCTTTCTCGCCAATTGGACTCCCGGAGCTCCACCTGGGGCCTGGCTGTGAATCTTTGTTCCCTCAGTCATTGGATGAGGTTTCTAGTACAACAATTAGGGTGTTTGGCCAACCTATCACCAGAGTAGGTCAGTTCGGACTATCTCTTGACAATTGCCAGTAGTCTATTGTGGAGGTATCTTTGTGGATTTCTGTGGACCTCTCTAGTACCCTGCTTCTTCCTATTCTCATGTGGTCTCCATTTACCATGGTCTCTTATTCCTTGTTCTCCCCCTCTGTTCTTGATTCAGCTGGGATCTCCCACTCCCCCAAGCTCTCTTTCCCTCGACCCTTGCTCTTCATTACCCCCACTCACGTCCAGGTTGTCCATGTAGATCTCATCCATTTCTCTGTCATTGAGCAATCCCTGTGTCTTTCCCGGGGTCCTGCTCTCTAGGTAGTCTCCCCAAAGTTGTGAGTAGCAGTCCAGTCATCCCTGCTTTACATTTAGTATACTCAGAGACACAGAAAATATATTCAACAAGATCATAGAAGAAAACTTTCCCAACTTATAGAAGGAAATGCCTATGAAGATATAAGAAGCCTATATATAGAACACCAAACAGACTAGAACCCCCCAAAAGTCCCCTTGCCGCATAATAATTAAACAACTAAACGTACAGAATAAAGAAAGAATATTAAGAGCAGCAAAGGAAAAAGGCCAAGTGACTTATAAAGGCAAACCCATCAGAATAACACCCGATTTCTCAATGGAGACTTTATCCATTCTTCTATTGAGACATCTAGGTTGTTTCAAATTTCTGTCTCTTATGAATAGAACAGCAATGAAAATGGTTGAGCAAATGTCTCTGTGGTAGGATAAAACTTCTTTTGGTTATATGTCCAAGAGTGGTATAGCTATATCTTAAGGTAGATCGATTCCTATCTTTCTGAGGAAACATACATTGATTTCTAATGGCTGTAAAAGTTTGCACTCCTACCAGCAATGGAAGGATGTTCCCCCTATTCCACATCCTTATCAGAATGAGCTGCCACTTGTTTTATTATCTTAGCTATTTGCACAGGTAGAAAATGAAATCTCAACATAGTTTTGATTTCGCATTTCCCAGATGGCGAAGGACGTTAAACATCTTTGTTTTTTTTTTTTTTTTCCATTTGAGTTTTCTCTTGAAAACCCTGTTTAGATCTGTACCTCATTTTTAAATTAGGTTGTTTTCTTGATATATAGCATTTATTTAGTTCTTTATACATTTTGGTTACTAGCCCTCTATCAGATGTATAGTTGGTAAAAATCTTTTCCTATTCTGTAGCCTCCCACTTTGAAGGGCAGTGCCCTTTGCTGTGCAGAATTTTTTTAAGTTTCATGAGGTCACATTTATTTATTGTTGATCTTAGTGCTTGTGCTAATGGTGTGTTCTGTTCAGAAATTATTTTCCTGTTCCCATGAATTCAAGGATATTCACCACTTTATTTTCTATCAGGTTCAGTGTATCTCGTTTTATGTTGAGGTCTTATTCCACTTGGACTTGAGTTTTGTGCAGTTCCAAATATGGATGTGTTTGGATTCTTCTATGTTCAGTTGTCCAGTTTGACCAGCACCATTTGTTGAAGATGGTGTCTTTTTTCTTGTGTGCATTTCTGGCTTCTTTATAAAAAAAATCAGGTGTCCATAGATGTATGTATTTATGTCTCAGTCTTCAATTCAATTCCATTGATCAATGTGCCTGTTTTTGTGCCAGTACTATGCTGTTTTTGTTACTATAGCTCTGTAGTATAACTTGAAATCAGTTATGGTGATACCTCCAGAAGTTCCTTTATTATTCAGTATTGCTTCAGCTATCTTGGGTTTTTTGTTTTGTTTCATTTTGTTATTATTTTGTTTTTTGTTTTTTTGTGTCTCAATATGAAGGTGATAATTGTCCATTGAAGATCTGTGAAGAAATGTATTAGAATCCAAAAACCATTTTAATATTTTTTCTTACATAGCACATAAAACTGAGAAATTATATGAGAGTATTGCAATTTTAAAGAACTCTGTTAGTCTATATAAGACATCTATTTGAAGCATTAATGTTAGAAAACAGACACCTATTCATCTTCTCTCCTCCCACCCCCATCTTTTTGTTATTTTAGACAAACAAAGGGGACGCCCTTGCTAACCGAGTCCAGAACACTCTTGGAAGCTATGATGAAATGAAGGATCTACTAACTAACCATTCCAGTCAGAATCATCTGGTGGGCATCCCAAAGAATTCTGTGCCCCAAACTTCTATCAGCAAAAGTGAAGCAAGCTTTTATCCAGAACAAAAGAATCGAATGATCCCATCTCACCAGGAGAGTACTCACTCCTCAGCACCAATGCCTCCACCTTCAGTTGTGATACTGAATTCCACACTAATACACAGCAACAGAAAATCGAAACCTGAGTGGCCACGAGATAGTCACAACTCTAGCCCTGGACAACCAAGCCAGACCAGTAGTCAGTCAAACAAGATGCAGTCATCCACACAGGATCCACCTCAAACCCGACTAGAAGACTTCTTTGTCTACCCAGCTGAGCAACCCCAAAGCGGTACAGTTGAAAAATCAAATTCATCTGCAAAGGAAGATAATAACACCAAGTCTGGAGAAGATGCCTTCAAAGAAATATTTCAGTCTAACTCACCAGAAGAATCTGAATTTACAGTGCAAGCACCTGGGTCTCCCCTAGTTGCCTCGTCTTTATTAGCACCCAGCAGTGGCCTTTCAGTCCCAACCTTCCCACCAGGGCTTTACTGCAAAACAAGCATGGGGCAACAAAAGCCAACTGCATATGTAAGGCCCATGGATGGGCAAGACCAGGCAACTGACATCTCTCCAACACTGAAACCTTCCATTGAATTTGAGAACAACTTTGGAAACCTCTCCTTTGGATCACTGTTGGATGGAAAACCCAGTACAACCAGTTCAAGGACTAAACTGCCAAAATTCACAATCCTGCAAACAAGTGAAGTAAGTCATGTTTAAGGTTTTATTTTGTGGTTGGTTTTTCTATTCACTGTTACTACTCCATAAGCAACTCATTTATCTTATTGTACTGTATGCATGTGTCTCTTCAAGGTGAGTTTGATTCTTGATCAGTGGTAATTTGTGACACAAATAAGTAACACTGCAAATACAATTAAGTCTCCATAATTTTTGGTGCCAAAATAGCTGGTTGAGTGAATGAAATAGTGTAGCTATAAAGTGATTATAGAAAATTATCTTATAGTGAACTTATGTAAAAAATGAAAGCATTCTCTAGATAAGTGCATTAATTTTTTTCTTTGAAACAAGAACCCACATAGCCCAGACTGGCATCAAATTCACAAAGTAAGATAGAATGAGCCAGACCTCCTGATCCTTCCACCTCTACATCCCAAGTGTTCCAAATACAAACACACACAACTACACTCAGTGCCTAGCTCAACAAGGCATTGAAAACACTTCTTTAGTGTCTTCAGTGTGTTTACAGAGGTATTCTTTGGCAAGACATTAATATCTTCCATATCTCTCAGTCTTCCTTCTATTACTACTTTCTTCCACAGATGCCTACATAGCCCCTTAATAATACATCCATCCTTTCTGTAAAAGTGAAAGACAGTATGTCCAACCAAGTCCCACTGTGTTTAAAATGACTAAATAGTTTTTCTATCTCAGGAACCCTTGTGAAACATAAGTCTAGTGGGGCTCTAACCTCTCACAAACAAATAAATAGATAATGATTATGACAGGTCTTATGGATACTGAGTGGAGGACATATATGAGGCTGTCCCAGAGATACCCCTCATGTAAACAACTGTCACTGTCCTTTCAAGCAGATGGTTTCTAAGAAGCCACTACCTTTAGGTTGGATTTCTGTACCTGGTAACTAGAAACTCGAGAAAACTTGTTAACATTCTTAATCAATCAGAGTTATAGGCCAGCAGTCTGAATTAATAGACATTCTGAGTCAGAGTCCTGTCTAAATTACTGAAGTATGATCCAGTAAGCCCTTAAGCATTTCTTCTTTTCTTGTTCTCAGGAGATATGATGATGGTGACTTTGGTGAATAACACAAACATAAAGCAAGAGAGGCCTAGGACAGTTGTTTGTATTTTGTTGACTCATGATTTGATATTGTCCCATTTTGAGGTGATTTGGTTTTTGGATTATAACTCATGAAGTCTTGTCAAGCTTGCACCTAAGTATCTCTCTGATCTGCCCCCCCTTCTCTACACTCAGTGCCTTTGTCTGTGGATTGCTGCAGCCTTTCATAATTGGCCCCCTCATTCCTGTCTCATGTCTCTTCCAGGCCATCTTCTCTGTACACATGTCAGTCTCTTCCTTTGATTCTTCACTGCATTGTCATTACTTTCAGAGAGAAGTCTAGTGTTCTTAGTTCCATGTTTGAGCCACTTCACACTTTGACTTCACTTTTCCTTTCTTGAACAATGGCCACTGTTTAGTAAAAAAAATTCATGCTCAGCTGTACGTAATTATATTTTTTCTGCCTGCTTCTTACTCTATTCTATTATGTAGTCATCAAGGAGTCTTAAATATTAATTTCTACTGCATGTCTTAATACTGGGTTTTAACATAAAAACTAAGTATGGATATGTCATGAAAGAAGAGGATAATAGGAAATTGGAATGTCATTTGAACCTTCCCTTGTCTTAGTATCTATTATTGTTCTCTCCTTATGTAGCAGTGGCTCCACTCAGGACTGAACTGCAAGTAGAACTACTGTATAAATCAGTCTGGTAGGCTGTTTCATAGCTCATTAACAGAGAAATAGGTCACCTATCCAATGAGATTCATTCTGTTGTAATCTTCTCTCTTATACATTCACAAAAGTGGCTGACCCAGTTTCAGAAATGACTTCATGGTTTTTCCTCAGTTCTCCAATATACCAATGAGAGGTATATTTTTCAAAGAGTGTCTGAGTGAGCTGTCATCTTCTCTGGATATGATTATCCAAGGAGCGATGGTTCAAATTGACTTTGGTAGAGTTTTGTCTAGAAAATGGGTCAGGTGCAATAAAGTCATGACAGGAGATCAGTGAAGAGAGTATTTTAAAATAGAGGTCTCAAAGGATTTCAAACAGGGGGAGAGTGAAGCTCAGGAACCTAAAACCAAAGGGAAGAAACAGATCTTAGGGGCAATGTGAAAACCAAAAATAGGAGGAAAGAAATTGAGACATTAGAGAGGCCAACAGAGAGCTTAGAAGGGTGTAGATTGGAATGTGGGCATAAATATCAACAGAGTGGAGCATTATGGAGCTTGAACTTAATGGAATTTATGTGGCTAAAACTCTGACCAAGTCTGAAAATTCACCCTATTAAATCTTGATACACTTCTCAAAAGCACTTAGCATTAGAATTGAGCCCCAGTGCATGGTGCCAAGAATTTCAGGCACTGGGTTCTGGGTCCCTAGTCAGTGCAGCTATCTTTAATGGGTTGCAGTATTTCTTTGAATTATTACCCTAGAGGCTTTATCTACAGAACAGTCCCAGTATTTCTCTAAGCATTTGCATTCTTTTCCTGGCTCTAGTGACAGGAAGCTGACATATGTTAGTGAAGTTTATTTGCCTTTGTTAGGGAGCAGGAAAAAATAAATGACCAGAAAACAGATACCACTTAAACATATACAAATAATCAGATATGATAATCTTCACATATTCAGAAGTTAAAGTTATTGTTAAAACGTGTGTGTGTGTGTGTGTGTGTGTGTGTGTGTGTGTGTGTGTGTGTCCATGTTAATTTAGGTCTATACTTATTGGGGGAATTTTTATTTCTCATTCTTGAAACCTTTCCTTGCTTCTTCTTATAATTTCTATACCACACTAAGAAGATCAAAAGTCCAACCAACTTTATGGCAAAAGGTCAGCTGTCCAATTGGAGCATATCATTTAAGCAAATAATTTTTTGTTTAAAAACATCATTCTAAGTTTTTTAAACATTGCATGACAGTAAATAAGAGTAATGTACTATGTAGGTGTGTCCAGAAGAATTTTTTAGAAACTGAGTCTGAAAACAGTAAAAGCTTTATTTATGTCCAGTGGAAACTGAAAATTGTTTGCAAATTTTGTTTTCTTAAAAATGAAATTGTTAATAAATAGAAATTTATACGTGATTCTATTACAAATGTTTGGTTTTATTGTTTTTATTTTTATTTTTGTTTTTGTTTTTGCATTATGATGAAAATATACTGGTGTGGATAGCTTTGTATTTTGCTGCAATTTCAATTTCTTATTGGTGTTGTTTGCAAATGGGAGATCCAGTATTTCATATTAACTGCCTCAAATAACCTGTGAAAAAATATGGCACTAATGTATATAGTGACATCATCCTAAAGGTCATTTGCTTCACAGGCTAATGTTGGCTGTGATTTAAGGTTGACTAAGGCTCCAGTTGCTTCAAAACCAGGAGCCTTGTACAAAAGTTTAATGGAACTGATATATTTTAATGACTGGCTAGTTTTGTCACCTAGCTGTAAAATTTTGTTCACATTCATAATTCTGCCTTTTTTTTTTAGACCTTGTGCGGTGAGCACTGTAAGTGAGCACTGTAAGTATAATCAGTGTTAGTTATCACGTAGTAAATAGTAAACTCTCCTCCCTTCTGTGAATACGATAGAGAATGCTGGAATCTTACCACTGATAGTCTGGCGGTATCTGCCAGCTATATGGAAATAAGACAGGTAGCGCTACCGAAGATTAAAGTCCACAAAAGTGCTGTCTACAACACATGCTGTGTGTTTTCACTGGATGTGCAGCACATGATTGTTATCTGTTCTTATGGAAGTAGATAAGGATTCAGCCTCAGCTAGAGGTGGCCTAATATCAACCTTACAAGAAAGGAATAGATATACTCTGTATGGTCTTACACATTCAGGATGTGAGAAAAGGATTTTAACCTTAACATTTGTGCATACATGTGTAGAATCCAGAATGCTCTGTATTCATACATTGGTGTGGTGGTGTTGTGTTCCTCAAAATATTATGCATGCTAATAAACTTATCTAGGGTCACAGAACAGAGCAGCCACAATATTAAACGTAGAGGATAGGCAATGGTAGCACACGCCTTTAATCCTAGCTTTCCAGAGGCAGAGATCTACCTGGATCTCTGTGTGTTCAAGGATACAGCCAAGCATAGTGACTCACACCTTTAATCCCAGAAAGTGAGCCTTTAATCCCAGGGAGTGATGGCAGATAGCAGAAAGGTATATAAGGCGTGAAGACCAGAAACTAGAAGCATTTGGCTGGTTAAGCTTTCAGGCTTTCAAGCAGCAGTTCAACTGAGATTCATTCTAGATGAGGACTCAGAGGCTTCCAGTCTGAGGAAACAGGATCAGCTGAGGAATTAGCAAGGTGAGGTTGGCTGTGGCTTGTTCTACTTCTCTGACCTTCCAGCATTCACCCCAATAACTGGTCTCAGGTTTGATTCATTAATAAGACTATTTAATATTCGTGCTACACATTGGTGGTTGCTCTTTATATGTTTTTCAATGAATTCTTATAACTGGTTCATTTTTATTGGTATCCACACACATTTCCTCAAACACATCTTTTCATATTTTTCCTAATTTTAGGGTTTGCTAAAGCTAAATGAAGTAGGTCCAGCAGAGTTCCTGAAATGATAACAAAGAATACCCTTGTGTTCTGTGTGAAGACACAGAGGAAAAGAGAGGAGTCATTTAACATTGCTATATTTCAGTAATTAGGAAATGTATTCTGAGAAGAGTAGACCTACACCATGCCTAAAATAGTTGGACTGACTTATAAGACATTGGTTTATGGGAATATCCAGGAAGAGTTTCTCAGAGAGTGATTGAGACTTAGGTTTTTGAACTTGGTCTTGAATGATAAATCCAATTATGAATCTGGATGGCAGGTCATATATATTCATATTATTAATAGATGGAGAGAAAGGAATATAAAAAATTGAAGACAATAAAAAATGACAGGCATATTCTGGGAAAAGACTCATTTGTCTATAACTAAAGGTTTGTAGGATTAAGATGAGATAGGGCTAAAAATACTATTTTTATTTTGAATATATAGGCAGTGTGGAAGTCAGAATGTGATTATATACTACACTCTTCAGTTTTTCTGACTTCATGGGTAGTTGAGGAACTCTAAAAATGCTAAAATGAGCCTCCTTTTTGGTTGGTCAATACAATGTGGTCATCCCTGAAACCACATATATATCACCAACAAAATGAACAGAGTAGGTTGCGCTTAGGCATTTGTACATAAACATACACACATATAGATATATGTAGCTATAATAATAAAAGAAAAAGAGGGTATCAATTTGAAAGTGAGAGGCATGGGAGGGGGCTGAAGGAGGAAAGGAAAAGGGGAAAGTGATGTAAGTCTATTTTAATTAAAGGTGTATTTTATAAAAAGCTAATTTCCCTTATAATTCCTGCAGGAAGTTCTGAGCTCTTCTGTGTTTGTTTTCTACTCCCTTATAAGAAAAGGACATCACATTTCTTCTTTTCTAGTCTGCAACTCTTCCTCTGTGAGATGTCTCAAGGTCTTGCTAAGATAAAGCCAGGAAGCCTATTCCATTGTGTATGCCTGCTTCTCATTCCTTTCATTCCTCCTTTCATTTGCTCATCAGAACTAATCAAACAGTGGTACATAGAAACACTTTCATTAACACAATTTTGTTTACTGCTTGCTCATTCTCTTTCTTGTTTCTTCAAGTCCTACTTTTTTCTCACATGTATTATTTTGTTTCCTAAGGTTGTATACAAGTAGCTGTAGCCATCAGCTTCCTGAAAAATTGTCAGTCATATCAAAATTCCATTTTTCAAAGCTAAGAGATCATTTACTTTCCATTCATCACTCTTGATAGTCTTTGTTTTTAAATTCATTGTAATTTCTAGTATTTTCTTTTTGATTGAAAATAAGTCAATAGATTATTTTATCTCATTCTGTAATATGACTTCAAGTATGTTGTACAAATGTGATTGATCACTATTACTAATGATAAAACTTAAAACATCACACTTTGTTTTGATAAAGTTTTGTGATCCCTCATGAGAGAGCTGAAAGCAAATATTTCTGTGAGGGCATATGTGGTATACTTGCAAAGCACAGTTTCAAGGAGTTATACTGGTGTGTGGGGGTGTGTGGGATCTACTGGGGTATCTCAGTTTGTGAGAATTTGAGAGTTTTTTTTTTCTGGACCTCTTGTCACACAAGATTAAATTGCTTCCTTGGTAGATCACTGATGATGTACTTCTTCTTCCCAGGTAAGCCTAACTCCATTTTGTTTGTAAAGTAAGTTTAACCAATCCCTTCCCATTTTCCAAGACTATCCACATGAGAACAGAGTGACGAGCATGTAGCCCTTCACATTCTTCTTTACCATGTTTTATAATAATCTAAAAGTTACTAAGACTAGGTAAATGTGAACAAATGGAGTATATTTGGGAAATAAATTGAAATTAAGCCTACAGGATTATTATACACCAACTTTTTAATAATAGTTATATAGTACAAAAGCATTAAGTTGTGGACTTATCAAATAGCCTTCTAATCCTTTTGTTACCACCCACTAAAATAATAGAGGACGGAAAACATTTATTTTCATATTATGTCCAGGAAATTATTTTGACAGGTTCAGTATACAGCAAAGTGATAAGCCTTTGTATGTATCCTGTTATCACTGGATACATCGATTAGTTCAGTACTTTCTGAGACAGCCATAAAAAGATGACCTTCATTTTGTGTTAAAGAATAAGAAATATTGACAGGTAGATAACCATATTGATTCCACTCAAATAGTAAATATAAAGGGCTCTAGAGGTGAGTTGTAAAATTCTTTATAGGTGCTGTAAGTCTGTTTAGTGTTTGTAATTACTGTGAAAGCAAATAATCTTTAATTAACCATTGTTTTAAAAGTGGAGAATGCTTTGATTGCCAAATTGAGTTTATAGTATGGATGACAATAACAAAAGGTTATTGCTGTAATACAGTGTCTCAACTTGACCCAGTCCTAACAGGATCTTAAATGATCATTATTCACTTTTCACTTACAAAGAAACCAAGTCTATTGTCACTTGATTAAAATCAGAGAGCTGGCCATGCTGGACCTGGAGCCTAGGTACAGACTGACATTTCTTTGATGGCATTTAGTAGAAGGTATAGTAATGTATATACATTGGTTACTTTTCTAAAAATAGCTTCTTTGTTAGCACATTTTGAGCCTGGGTATAATGAGCTGAATTTGGCTTAATTTTAAATTCCCTTGCTGGGTTCATATTTCAAAAGTCTGAGGTTGAACATATGAAAGGAACAGTTTTTCTTGTGGTGTTACAGGTTACAGTCACATGTTTTTCATTTACAAATATGTTAAGAATTTGTGTTTTAGCCATATTCCTAAATGAGTAACATGTGACACAAATCGTTAGGGGACATTTTATTGGTTCATCAGGTTTCTGAGAGTTTGTCACTTTGGTGGGATGACTTTAGCAGTATACACAAAAAACACAGCTAACAACCAAGACTTCTATAAATGAAATCCAAATATTATTAAGATAAATCTTATATGCAAATGAAAAACTAGTAAAATTTGGACATGGAAACAAGCAATTTGAGGGGGATAAGATTTCTCTCAAATGCTGCAGCTCCTCAACTACATTAATTTCACAAAGTGTTTAGCATATGTGGGTGATAAATGCACTTAGCAAGGAATAGGCAGCATCTCTGACATTTTTTGTAAGTAGTAAGTAGGTGAGTCTAACTGTACAAAGGAATGCTGAATAGTGGTAGACTGTCTATATCAGAAAATCCATATGCAAATAAGAACACCTAGGTTTTTGGGTGATATAGAATGAAATAGTAGTATGAAAAAAGATCTTAGTTAAGGCTTTTAGAATGAAAAGAAGTTGAGCTAAGGCTTTGAGTAATGCAAGTGTTGATAGAAAAAGAAAATTGTATCTTAATCACCTGAAATGGACTGCATAAAGACCCTGCTTCCTATGATATAAAGGTATCATGGCAGCTCACTGTTTCAAATGGGGGCCATAATGGAACTTTCAAAGTGTTACAATTTTATTGAAAAGGTTAGTATTGTATGCCCTATTGTATCATTTCAGGGATCACTATTCATATGGAATACCACATGAATAATCATTTCTGAATCTGGGTAAAAAGATGGTGCTGGCTTGAAAGTAAAACCGTTCTTTGATCTTTGTGTTAGGATTTCTTGTATTCACCCAGGACTTCATGAAAGCTTACTGGAAAGGTTAGTTTTCTATAAGATGTCCCAAGGTAATTTCCATGAAAACCTGCCCAAGATGCTGACCACACTGTTCTCCTGGATACTGAGGCATACAGGTGGTGTTTGTGTGGTTATACTTATTCATTGGAATAAATGTAGCCTTCAAATTCTTGGTATAGAAGAAACTAAGTTTCCTTCTCAGTCAAGGTTGATTGGTAGGATGGGCTCACAGTAGAGACTTTAGTCTGAATTCACAATATAGCTCAGATATGTGTAGAATAAAAAAAAAAAAACTTTTTAAATATTAGATGGCAAAATTTGCCCAAGAACATACAGCATAGTAACACATCCCAAGTTTTTTTTTTTTTTTATTGAACTCTTCTACCATGAATCATGTGCACTGTTGGAAAGATTCCTTAAAAGACAACTCTGATAAGATCTTATATTTTCCTTTGCCCTTTATTAGTTTTCATTAATTCAAGGAACTTTTATTAAGCATTCATTTTATGCCAGGTGCTATGCTAAGGAGCTAGAAACATGACTTGAGAATGCATCACTGTTGGTAGTTTAAATCAGGAAATATAGAAACAAAAATGGGGAAAAAGTGGGAAAAGAGTGTGTTTAATCTTCTCTGGGAGCAAAGAGGATGTCTAAGAGTATCTGTGGTATTTCAGAAATCTTTTTAAAATAACTAGTATGCTAAGTCTTGAAGTAGGATACAACATTTTCTTGATTCAAGCTCAGAGCAAGTAAAAAGAAGACCTGATGATGGTGGTGCTGGGAACTCATGATATAAAGCAAGTTTTGAGAAGTTCTGAGGTAAAATAGCTGGAAGATTCAAGGGTACTGTGTTAATTCCTAGTAATAAGGGAAGATGTTAATCCATTTAGAGGTATCAGATTGAACCTTTGTTGTAACCAGAAGGTTCTCTCCCACCCATCAATTCCTGAATAACCACTCAAAGGCTTAATATTACTTATAAAAGTTTGACCATTAGCTCAGGCTTGTTACTAACTAACTCTTACACTGAAATTAACCAATAATTCTTATTAATGTTTAGCCATGTGGCTTGATACCTTTTCTTAGTATGGTATTCTCATCTTGCTTCCTCTGCATCTGGCTATTGACTCCACACTCCACCCTTCCTCTTCCCAACTTTCTTAGTTTGGTTGTCCTGCCTATACTTTCTGCCTAGCTACTGTCCAATCAGCATGTTATTAAACCAATTCGAACAACAAATCTTTACAGTGTACAAGAGGATCATTCCACAATACATGGTCAATATTGTTTTAAAAGGGAATTGACAGGAGAATGGGAACAAGGGGGTCGAAAGCCTGAAAAGGCCACTAAGATTAGAGACAGGAGATCAGTGAATAAGCTCTTGAAATTTGCCAGGACAGAAATGGAAGCAATTTGAATTAGGACAATTTCTGAGATAGACTTTTAAGGTTGGCTCAATTGGATTAAGTAGCTAATTAGATGGGCTATTCAGAGCAAGTTAGATGAGAGATATAAACTGATGTTGAGGTTGGACAAACAGTGGGTAGTAGTGCCATTACCCAAGATTCCTCTCTTGATACTCAGATCTTCTCAAAGTAGGCAATTTCTCCTTTTATTACTTTTACCACCATGCCATCATGATGTCATAGGGCTTAATATTGTTACATTAATGGTTGCACAGTGCTTCTTGTGTAAAGCTATCTACAAAAATAATGATTATTTTTATGCATCCATGAAGGATTTATTTCCTACAAATGACTTATTTGATTTTCCACTGAGAAACTAATAACTCATTTCAGGAGGGTTTTATACTAGTTTACAAGCATCAGGAATTATGCTGGATATTTCTTTAAACATCATGGGAATAGAGGCTTCCAGTTGTAGTGATAGTAGTGACCTTTGCTATTGTTTTTCCTGTCTTTCTCACCTTCGTACTGAATCTGTCTTCATGTGATACAGGCTTAGAATGAAGTATTGGAGTGACATTGCACTCACGCTCAATACACCTAATGGAAAACTGAGGGAGAAATCATATTTTTGAAATTTGGTGGAGTTAGTATAGAGTTATTTCACCTTGTATAAATTGTTATTTCAAATATTGCATTAGTTCTACTCCATTGGATATATTTTATTTATATAGTCATTGAATTTCAGCTAAGATCAATGGATTTTTGGTAGTGGAAGCTGGAAAAAAGAGTATAATTAAGTATATAGTATTTTTAGAATCCATAGTTTGTTGGGTTGCAATTGTGATTTTATAATATAGGAAAATTAATCATGATGTGCTTGCTTAATTTTCCTTATCCACTCCTATGTATAGTTGTTAAAATTATCTCTTTAATGTATATAAACTTTCTTATTTTTAATTATTATAAACCTAGAGACTTTGGAAGCTGAGAATGTCAGTATTAGCAATCAAGAACCTAGAGTCCAGATAGGAGGTTTCACTAAATCCTTTTATGGCAGCTAATTATGCAATCAAACTCTGAGTTCTCTACTCCCAAGTCCAGGCAGTTAGTTAAAAGAAAAAAGAAAAGCCGAGTGGTGGTGGCACATGCCTTTAATCCCAGCACTCGGGAGGGAGAGCCTGGAGGATCTCTGTGAGTTTGAGGCCAGCCTGGTCTACAAGGTGAGATCCAGGACAGGCACCAAAACTGCACAGAGAAACTCTGTCTTGAAAAAACAAACAAATAAATAAACAAACAAAATCAAATAAAAGGAAGAAGAAAAAGTCAACACCTTTAAAAAGTTCATATTCTATTAGTATATGTATGTAGTATGTCCAGAATGCTGAGTCATCATTTTAGTGAGCCCTTGAAAATGGTGCCAAGACAGGTAATAATAATGGTTTGATTTGTGGAATGAGGAGATCTTGATACTAGAAGAACTGCACAAATTTTACCAGCTCAGTAGGAACACATTTTCATGCTTTTAGTCTGCACATTTCTTACTAGGGAAGGTCTTTAAAGGACACAGGGAGAAACTTGATCCCAAAACACTTGCTTCAGTAACAATTACGTCATAACACTTGATCATTTTCCACACCTTGAGGCTATAGATGTTAATTCTTTGGTATATTCTTAGAAACATACTAGCCTAGGAATATTAAAAAAAATCTACAATCTATATTTTGACTATCTATCGTGTGTTTTTGAACTTTCTTGAAATTACCTTTTAAAGTGTAACAAAATTGAAAGGATGAGGCCAATGCCTCATACACATACACACACCACACACACACACACACACACACACACACACACACACACACACAGTAAACAGGGTGGAGAGAGAGCTGCTGTTTTATGTCAAACCTGTGAGCGCTGGTTCATCTCTGAAACAGTTAATCAAAACTCGTCACAATATTTTATGCCTTATATAGTAATACTTTGGAACATTAAAAGACATATTACATTGGGAATAAATTAATGAAGATAGATCTTGTTTGTGAGTTTAAGTACAACGTGATTCATTATATGATTTACACAGGAAGGTAAATATACTTGTAAATCATATAACCATATACATACAAAAGCTGTATAAAAACAAACAAAGACCATATGTGTTCACTGTTAAGGAATGATAACTGTATTTTTAATGAAAACCCAATAGTAGTATAAAAATGGTACAAGTTAAAAGGTTTTAACTAATAGATGTTTAAAATTACATCTTCATAAATCATGAGAATATGGTACTAGAGCTAGAAATAACTCTTCCATTTTTACTGATATTCTGAAGTTCAGCTTTTGCATCCCCATTTAATTTGCAAATCATTACTTATTCCAATAATTAGTGTTAACGTTCTTGGCAGCAGTCTTTAATTACCCTAAAATTTTAAATGAGGAAAAGATGCCTTGAGAACATGCTTTTAAAGGAATATTAATATTTATTTTCAATTGTCCCTTTAATTATTCATTTACGTAGCATTTGAAAAATATCTTGGCCGGGCGGTGGTGGCGCACGCCTTTAATCCCAGCACTCGGGAGGCAGAGGCAGGCGGATCTCTGTGAGTTCGAGGCCAGCCTGGTCTCCAAAGCGAGTTCCAGGAAAGGCGCAAAGCTACACAGAGAAACCCTGTCTCGAAAAACCCGGAAAAAAAAAAAAAAAAAAAAAAAAAAAAAAAAAAAGAAAGAAGATCTTGAAGAATGAAAGCCAATGACAGAATAATGTTCCACATAAATGGACTGTGTTCTTAGCTAAGGATATGGCATCCTGTACTTCTGAGGCATTCATGATGCCAAATGGAAGGCTTACAGCCCATGCATACCAATCTATACAAATTTCCATGAAAATATCCCTTAGTCTCTTAGTCTAATTCTCATGAAAGTAACATTTCACCATTTTTCCCTGGAACCTTTTTTCCTGAGTGTGTAAAACCCACAGTTGTGTGTTATTCAACTACAAGCTTTATCACTTTCATTCACTAGAGGAGGCATATCTGTAAATTCTGAGTATCATTTATGTGACATCTGATTTCAATTATACCTCATGAAGTGATTTTTCCCATATATATATATATATATATATATTAAGGTGAAACTAATTTACAAGCATAATAAGCACTATAATTCTGAATAAGCATTCATATCTCCAAGAAAATCAATATCCCCGAAGATTAGAGCATTACAGCTAGCCTGTTCTCAGCTATTATGATGAACAAAACTAATTTCCTGGAAAAGTTGATAGTTATTCATTCAGTTATTAATATTGAGCACATCAAAATACATAATGTAGTTCTAATCTTTATGAGGGCTCAGAAATGTTAGAAGATATGTTTTTTTTTTCACTTTCAGTTATAGTGAATGTTACATAGAAAATGTTTATTAAACAAATGCTGAATAACTGAATGAATCTCTGGGTCATCATCATATATATATTATATATATATTATATATACTATAATTAGATAATAATCATGAGAAAATAGGTATGAGGAGGTGTGGTAATAAGATAACATTAAGACTATTATATGTGCAAGTCTTTTTAATCTGAAGTTTTTGATTGTCCAGTGACTCCTTTAACATTCAGAAGAGGAATGAGGTCATGAAGCACAGTTTTATTAATTACAGCAACTTGATAAATGAATAAATCAACACCAGGAGGCTTTTGTCAAGCTTCTACTATATGAAAAATTTCAAAGATACGTTAGTATCTTTGAAAAAGACAATATTGAAAACAGTTATGTACTTCCTTTATGAAATTTGTGTATTGCATGGAGAAACACACACACACACACACACACACACACACACACACACACACCACCACCACCACCACCACCACCACCAAAGCAAGGTTAATAAATAGGGTTTCAGTGCCAGTGGAACCCATATGAACAAGAGATACATGCATGTCATATGATAGATCTAGGATGAATATAGATCTAGGATATTCCAAGAGAAGTATAGCCACCTCATTGAACCATATAAAGGCAGAAGAAGAAATGGTCCTTCATAAACTTCCAGAGTCTTAGAACTGTTTAAGATGCTGAAAAACTAACTAGATCCTCTCTCTAGAAAAACTGGGAATATCCAACCAATGTTTTAGACTTCCTGAAGACAGTCTGTAGTTCTTTCAGACAGTCTGTGCACTGATACTTGATACAATTCATATATAGGAAGAATTCTAGCTTTAGCAAGAGGCAAAGCTGTATTCACACCTCAACTCACTTCCTTTAGTTGCTTGCTTTGGTCAAGTTTCACAAGTTCTTACAGTCTATTTCCTCCTATATAAAATGTGTATAACAATAACCTCTCAGAGAGTTTGGCACTGAATGTATTATTAGGAAACGTGTAGTCACATTGTCAAACACCAAACACACTTTACTATTCTCAATACTTATCATGTTACTAATTATTTACAGCAAGAACAAAGGAATTGACTATGTTGCTAGTCTATTATTGAGAGATGTCATTTCTCCATGCTGTCCTACCCAACAGATAAGTCTGGACTTAAAATAATCCTCAAAATATTAAAATTATGAATGCTCAGAGAAACATTAACTGAGGAAATATAAGACCACACTAAACTCTAAAAATAAGTGAATCAGAAAACAAGCCCAAGTGTTTAGTTACCATGTTCTTGATAGTGGTGGCTTAAGGATACATGCATGGATGTGTACATGTACAGGAACATTAGAATGTTATAAGATGGGACATTAGTGTAGCATGAATCTTAAAGAGTCTTGTTAATAAGATCAAACTTTGTATCTAGTGGCTGTTCTGTCTCTGACCCCAGATAAGTTTATTAGGGTGCACAATATTTTGGGGAACATAATAACACCACATGTAGCTAGAGTTTTCCTGCCTGGCCCACAGTCAGGACAAATCTCTCTCACCGGCTAGTCCCACAGCTGCTCAGACCCAACCAAGTAAACACAGAGACTTATATTGCTTACAAACTGTATGGCCATGGCAGGCTTCTTACTAACTGTTCTTATAGCTTAAATTAATCCATTTCCATAAATCTATACCTTGCCACGTGGCTCATGGCTTACCGGCATCTTTACATGCTGCTTGTCCTGGCGGCGGCTGGCTGTGTCTCCTTCTACTTTCCTGTTCTTTTCTCCTCTCTGTTAGTCCCACCTATACTTCCTGCCTAGCCACTGGCCAATCAGTGTTTTATTTATTGACCAATCAGAGCAACACATTTGCCATACAGAACATCCCACAGCACTTCCTCCCCCCCCTTTTTTTTCAAAAAGGAAGGTTTTAACCTTAACAAAGTAAATTACATATAATTTGGGAATTTGGGCATAGCTTCTCTTACTACTTCCTGCTGGAGGGGGACACTGTATCTTATGGGGACACAAAAAAAATTTGAGAATTATGGAGTAGTCCGTGAGGGTGTATCATCTGAACCAGTTGCCTTGAAACGGTTCTGGATGTTGGATCATCTGGGCCTTAGTGTCATCGGAGACCTTCAGGGGGTCTTGGCTGGTCAAACCTGATGTATCTTAATCTGGAACAAATCCATAGCCTCTGGCTTTCTGTGGAAACAAAATCAGAGCTTCCTTTCCAAAGCAACATATCCTTACATCCAAATTTTGAAGTCAAGGTATCTTTAAAATATACATATTGGTTTAACTCAGCTTCCTTTACAATCAAATATCTCTCTGCAATTAAGAATCCCAAAGACAACACAATCCAGATTCTCTGTGTGATATCCATCTTTATGTGGCTTATATTTTATACTACCTTTACTGTCTCTTTAAAGACTTTATTTTTCAAAACTATCTATTTCTTTATATAACTGTATATATTACTTTTTATCTCTCTTCAAAGCCTATGTGTATTTTTACACACATTGTTAAACATTTAAAGTCTTGTTCCATCTGAATCTGTCTTATTGTGAATCAATTGTTTTAAACTGCAGCATTTCTAAGACTGAAACGGTGCTGTGGCTGCTGGCTCTGCCCACCTCAGCTTCCCAACATGGCAGTGATATGTTTACCACTAGCTCTGGGAGCCTTCATGGGTCTATGCTTCTATCAAAGCAGCGTTTATCCCAGAAACCTCTTTTTTTTTTTTTGTTTTGTTTTGTTTTGTTTTGTTTTGTACTAGCAAAGGCTAAATCCACCACGCCCCTTAATGTGCCACTTGCAGACACTTCATTCCCGCCATACTGCAGGTCAAACACACACGCCAGGAACCCGCCATACATTAGCTCAAGCCTGAAGACTGCGGCTACCTTTAGAAAGACAACTAGGAAGCTGTTTTAGCTCCTTTTTAGAATCTTCTTTTTACG
Source organism: Peromyscus melanophrys (assembly GCA_902168415.1). Taxonomy (NCBI): domain Eukaryota; kingdom Metazoa; phylum Chordata; class Mammalia; order Rodentia; family Cricetidae; genus Peromyscus; species Peromyscus melanophrys. Next base: position 25,188 of record CABHPR010148711.1, read on the forward strand.
CTTTCTCAGGTTTTAAGTAGAAATTCTGCCCCATGTTCTGGTGCCATTTGTAGCTAGAGATTTCCTGCCTGGACCACAGTCAGGACAAATCTCTCTCACCTGCCAGTCCCACAGCTGCTCAGACCCAACCAAGTAAACACATAGACTTATATTGCTTACAAACTGTATGGCCGTGGCAGGCTTCTTACTAACTGTTCTTATAGCTTAAATAAATCCATTTCCATAAATCTATACCTTGCCACGTGGCTCATGGCTTACCGGCATCTTTACATGCTACTTGTCCTGGCGGCGGCTGGCTGTGTCTCCTTCCCCCTTCCTGTTCTTTTCTCCTCTCTGTTAGTCCCACCTATACTTCCTGCCTAGCCACTGGCCAATCAGTGTTTTATTTATTGACCAATCAGAGCAACACATTTGCCATACAGAACCTCCCACAGCAACCACATTTCCCCTTATTTTGTCTAAAATTAAAAAAAGCTTATAACTAATACAAGAAAAACTATCCAATATGTATATACAATATATACAGTCAAAAATTACACTAACAATGTCTAGTCCATTAACTTTTGACAGATTCAGACAAAAACTCCATTAATACATAACAATGTCCAGTCCAGTAACATTTGATAAACTCAAAAAAATTTCATGACTTATCCTATTTAAAACAAGTAGTTCCTTTTTAAAAGTAGATTCCATAATCTCCTTTTTTATCTTATCATATCCATATTCTCTCCTTTTTCTTTTCATAATAGATTCAATAATCTACCTTTTGTCATTTTTATATCTTCCCCTTTTTCTTTTCAGTGTAGATTCAATGATCTACCCATTTATCCTATTATTTATCTTTTTTTTCAGAGTAGAGTCAATGATCTACCTCATATCTATATTCTCTTCTTTCTTTTTCCTTTTTTTCTAAAACAAAACCTCTGAATCTAATCTCCATGTTCAGCTTTTTTCTTGACCATTAACAATTAACAACTTGTAACCAACCATTGTAAACAATGACGATATCCAAAACTCATTAAACGACCAAAAACCTCCCACCCCACCTCTTGGGAATGTGGGTGTCGTTTTCTTAAAATTACTTCCTCTTTCTAGGGTGAAGTCATCTTTAGGGGATTCTGAAAAGAATATTTTGGGGTTAATTGTCAAGTCCTGTATCATTTGTCCAGTCACTGCATAATGAGAAAGTGCAGGGCTTGTTGCAAGTCCTTGTTCAAGTAGTCTGTCAGGCTGGATCATCTCAGGTAGCCATCTCAAAATTGTCCTGAGTAGTTTGTAGTCCAAAGTCGATCTTTCGGTAGTGTTAATCAGCTTAATGTTTTTACCATAGTCCATGTAGAATCATCGTTGTGGGGTCCTGTCATCTTTTTGAAGATTTCAAAGTCACTGTTAGGTGTGGTCATAGTTCTCTGCAGATTTTTTTTGTGCCTCCTCTGTGGTTTGGAGCAATCACAGTCTGATAAATGTTTGTCTCTCACAACCATGAATGTTCTTCCCTAGAAGAGAAAATCTTCACAACAATTTCTCCCCACTATTTATCTTGCCAAACTTTTCCAAACTGACCTTTGCCGATGCTTTCTTGTAGCACGATGGTTCTGGCAATTCTTCTCTGAACAAGCAGTAGTAAACCCTTTGTCCCAGGTAGCAGCATCACTGCAGTCACCAACATGATGAGAAGAAGCCAGTAACTCAAATCAGTAGCTGCTACCTCCATGGTCCCACTGCCACCATTTTTGGCTAGGCCCCGGCCGCAACTTCTGCTTAGTAAGCCTCCTAGGCTGGCCTCAAACTCGGGATTCTCCTGCCTCTGCCTCCTTCAGTAAATCCTACCGGCGTGGGCCACCACAACCAGCCAAGTGTAGCTCAGGCCTAGCTGGGGCCCACAAGGCCACAGGCAAGCAGCTTTTTCATGAATTCATACCACGAACGTTGGGCGCCAGATGTAGCATGAATCTTAAATAGCCTTGTTAATAAGATCAAACCTGGAGCCAGATATTGGGGTTAATGCTGGAAGATCAGAGAAGCAGAACAAGCCATAGCTACCTCACCTTGCCAGTTCCTCAGCTGATCCTGTTTCCTCAGACTGGATGCCTCTGAGTCCTCATCCAGAATGGGTCTCAGCTGAACTGTAGCTCAAAAGCCTAAAAGCTTAACCAGCCAAATGCTTAACCAGCCAAATACTTCTAGTTTCTGGTCTTCACAACTTATATATCTTTCTGTTTTTGCCATCACTCCCTGGGATTAAAGGCTCACTTCTTTGGATTAAAGGTGTGTGTCACCATGCCTGGCTGTTTCCAATGTGGTCTTGAACTCACAGAGATCCAGAGGGATTTCTACCTCTGGAATGCTAGGATTAAAGATGTGAGAGCCACCATTTTCTAGCCTTTGCATCTAGTGGCTGTTCTGTTTCTGACCCCAGATAAGTTTATTAGGGTGCACAATATTTTGGGGAACACAATGCCACCACACATTAGTGCTTATTTTAATTTATTTTCCCTATCAGAGAGCTTTGTACTTTCATACTCTCCAGGCACAACAGCTACCATCCTAGTGGATTTCTCCATGGTTTATGTTGGCTTACTAATGGACTGCTGAAGATTTGTGATAGTCCTACCACTTGGATAGTGGATGCAGCAAAATCAGGAGTTCAAGGCCAGCCTGGGCAACATGAGACTCTATCTCAAAGAAACACAATAAGATTTTAAAAAAAATTGTAGGAATATGCATATCTGCACAGAAATATACACATACACATGCATAAAATCATATAAAACAACAGGGTTGTAGCAGATGACATACTGCAGTTGTTATGCAAACTGATGATGTAGGTAGCTTTATAAACATGACATTTGGTGGGGAAATTAAAGGAGGACAACAGTGGGTGGTTAACTTTAAAATCAAATTATTCAGTTGGTCATTGTAAGGTGACTCAGAGTGGCTTTGTATACTGTGAAAATGTTGATTCCTAAGCTTAAACATATGTAATCCCGATTTTAAGAAAAGTGGTGGAATTAATGCTCATTATATGCACAAAGCCTTCCATTGAGCTTTTCATTGCTTTGCAGTTATTTTCTCCAAAATAAAATGCATAATTATTTGAATACACTTTTAGCACAAATACCATGTGGGCTAAGCTTGTTCTGAACATCTAAAGTCCTTTGAATCGAAGTGCAAAAGGCCCCCTACTGCCAAGGGCCACTGTCAAGTGTCATGTGAACCTTAGTCTCCTGGGCTTCAAGACATATAAAAGATTGTCAGACCAGCCTGTTCCTGAAAAAGAGACAAAACGCAAGACCTGGAAAGCAGCAAGGAGGTCTTGTCAGAAATGAGACAACCAGTAGGTATTTGATTCGTAGAAAGAAGGATGGATGGGAAATGCATGGATGGATGATTAAGCAAGCCTAAGGGTACAGGAAGATTAGAATCTATATACTACTTTACCAAAACATGCTTATTTACATGAGAAAAGAATCTCTGTTTAAAGAACATAATACTTGTAATTTGCTGGGTCAAAAGTTAACGTTCTATATTGTATCACATACTTATAAGAAGCTTCTTAAACTGTTATTGA
>CABHPR010148712.1:7236-26615 GCA_902168415.1 Peromyscus melanophrys
CACACACACACACACACACACACACACACACACAAAGAGAAAGAAAGACAGAGACAGAGACAGAAAGGTAGGGTGGTGGGGGAGAGATTACAAATAAAATGGAATAGCCATTATCCACTATCTTTTATGTTCTAAAGTGTATTAATAGAAAAATATGGAATAACTTCACGGTCCAGCTTGTTAAGAATCTCAGCTATTTAAAGTGCTCCCCCTAGGCAATGAAGACGCGTTGAGGGAGGAGGCATGAATCTGTCAGCATTTGTACCCAGAGCATTCAGAACTGAATGCTCTGTCTTCTCCAGTAACCAGAATGAAAGGCAGTGAGACAAGCTTTCCTGGGCATGAATCACTACAGTACAACACAGCCGTCCAAAACAACGTGGAGTGTGAAGGAGAACACACGGTTCTGCTCCCATTTCAAAGCCACCATCTGCCTCCACACTCACGTCACTGCTCACCATTTACATTTCTGTCTCACAACAATCAATGTCTAAGACTATATCCTTTTATATTTCTAATAACATGTATGTTATTATATTAGTTTATTTTATGCTTATCTTCAATTAAAAATATTATGATCTAGAGATTAGGGGTATATCTTAGTTAGTCGATCACTTACCTAGAACATGTAAAGCTCCAAGTTCCATCCCCAACACCAAGCAAAGTTAAACATTAATAATAAAGTTCTCAACTTCCACCATGGTATCACAACCACCTCTAAATTGCCAAGCCAAGAACTCTTCAAGAGCAGATGCCTGGCTAACAACCACTGGTGGAGAGAAGGAACGAACAGTAAGTTGGAAGTGACGTGGCTTTTAGACAGAAAAGAATTCTTGAAGGCACTGGAACAAAAATTTCAAATAAAATCACAATTTTGAGCCTTACATCTGTGTACTTTCCTTACGGAAGCCTTTGGAGAGCCAACAGCGCATATGTCAACAGTAAAATGGACATAAGAGGTATGGTTGTGTGAGACAACAGGAACAGACCTCCTTCCTGGAATCCTTGGCATTATTTCAGACCTTCTACCCTAGATGGCACTCTCTATGCCCTTCCCCATCACGTTGTTACTGGAGGGAACACCTGGTTTCACTTTGGTTAGGGAGTTTCATTTTTTTGGTGTTTGTTGGTTGGTTTGCTTGTTTGTTTGGAACGTGCTAAAATCTCAAGTGCATCAAATCTGCTTTCTTTGAAACAGAAAAACTTTACCTTCCCACCTTCTTATGCACCCAAAAGAGATATCCCAGGGTCACTGGTATGGTTTGGATGTTTTTCTCTTCCCGAACTCAAATAGTAGATCCTAATAACCAATGTCATTAGGAGGTTTCACCTTTAAGAAACCATACTGACACATAATACTGGGACCCTCACAAATAGGTACAGTGTCTTACTAGAGAGACCTGAAAGAGTTTGCTCACCCCTCTGCCATGTGAAGACCCAACAAGGAAGTGTTGTCTATGATGCAAAGGGCCCTTACCTGACAGCTTGTCTGCCTGCACCTTGAGCTTGAACTTTTCAGCCTCCAGAACTGTGAGAAATAAATTTGTGTACATCACAATTTGCCTATTCTAAGTTATTTGATGCAGCAGCCCCAGTAGACAAGGACATTGGGACTCACATGCATCACTGTGAAAGCTTGATAACATAAACAAATTTCCTGGCATCAAGCTTATAAGAAGACATGAAAGCAAATCTTACTAACCTTGGGGTGCCCCACCTTGAGTGTTGCATCTGCAGCAAAATCCCTATACCTGAGGTTCAGAGAACATCATGAAAAAGCGGGGTGGAAAGATTGTAGGAGCCAGAGGACTAGGGTATCACCTGGGGAACAGGGTCTTCAATATGTGACAAGGAAACTGCACCCCTGAAATCTCAATAATATGGTGTTAAACAAGATCCACATAATAATCACCATGACAACAACAAGGCCCCAGCCCTAGATAAAGAGCTACAGGCAATTACTTAATAGGTGCTAAGTGAGGCAGAGTCAGTTTTCTCCAAAGACAAGCCCTTGACAGGACATCAAATGATCAGCCCTTAAACCCATGTGCGACTAATAACAATAAGTGGATTCAGCAGGTTGTGTGAGTGTGTTTGTGTTTATACACATGCATACACATATGTGTATACATGAAACAATAATAATTAAAGAAGATGAGGCCAATAATTTGAGAAGGAACATAGGAAGAATTGAAAGGGATGGAAGTTATGTAAATATAATATTCATACATGAAATAAAATTTTTTTTTAATTAAAAAAAGTAATCCTACCACTCAGGAGGCAGAGAAGAGGATCTTTGTGAGTCTGAGGCCATTCTAATCTACATAGTGAATTCTAGGCCAGGAAGACCTACATGGTCAGACCCTGTATCAAAAGTAAAACAAACCAAAATCAAACAAAAGACTGGAAATCAGTGTAGAATATGTACACTTTATATATCATTGTAAATTTGGTGTTCATGGACTACAACCATAAGGACCGGAGTTAGAATCCCCCATAACTTACCTAAGAGCTGTTTGGGGCAGCACCTGCTTGTAATCCCTGTACCTCTGTTGAAAGTTGGGAGCAGAGGTAGAGGAGTCCAGGAACTGGAGAGCCAGCTCGCCTGGCATATGCAGTAGCAAACAAGAGACCCTCTGACCTCCACACTTACACATGAACACACAAACCGCAGCTATTCATTTAGGAGGGCCTTTATGTTTTGAGTTTAGTTTTCCCAAAGTTAGGCATCCAGAGCTAGAAGTCTATGAATTGCAAAGACTCTCCACTAGTCCAAAGGGAGGCTTTATAAATAAAAGACTTTGTATATCAGTCTATCAGTCTGCAGCCTAGTAAAGCATTGAACACTGTCTAGGGAATGTGATCTAAGTAGACAAACAATTCAGATAATGTAAATTGCAGTTCGAGACATAAAAGTACAAAATAACATGTTTAGTCTAAAAAAATTAGAGACCTAAAATGGTATGCAAAATCTGACAAAAGCTTTTGTGGGATGAGACAACATAGAAACCCCAAAATAGAAATAAAAACCCAAGAGGATTCTTGTTGTTGTTGTTTAAAATGGTGCATCATGGAAGTAGCTGCCAACAGAAGTCATCCGAGGGTCCAAGACCTATGAAGACAGGCAAAGTGAAGACCAGTGACCTGTTGTTACAGTTGGGGGTGAATTTTCATAATCTACCAACAAACAAAAGTCATAGCTTCCCCTCATGTCCTATGTTGAAGCACAGCAGCCCTGTCTACCTAGAAGATTCTTCTAGAACCCATCTCAGTGACTCAGGGCCCTGAACCAGTAAACAAAGGGAATGCTTTCCTTCTCCAGGCTGGAAGATGACGTTATTGAGGGCATAAAGAGTGCTATGTGCTCACTTGCACTTTTTGCATCCATTTTGAGGCTGTGTATATCTCAGGAGACAAAGGAAGAAGTTAAATATCACTGCTGTTGACAATTGCTGCTCCCTGGGATAGGCAGAGGCAGGGAGAAGCCAAAGGCGTTATGTTCGGGGGATGCTGTCAGCTTAGCAAGAGAAAGGCCAACATAAAGATGTGAGAATCTCACAGCTTTCCCTTGTCCTGCTGCCCTTCAAAGCCTCATGTTGATGGAGACAAAACAAACGGAAGAGGAAACTGATGTGTATTAATGAAATATGGAAATATATGGATAAAGGAAAACCTGTATTATATATCTGTATAGAAAATGCATGCTACCTAGTGGAGAGAGTGTCTGAACTGGCCATCCACTGTAATCAGATTAGTGACTACCCTAATTGTCATCAGAGATACTCTATCCAGTAACTGATGGAAGCAGATGCAGAGATCCACAGCCAAGCACTGGGCTAAGCTCTGGGAGTCTTGCTGAAGAAAGGGAGGAGGGATTGTATAAGCCAGGGGGGTCACGATGGGAGAACCCACAGAGACAGCTGACCTGAGCTCCTGGGAGCTCATGGACTCTGGACCAACAGTTAGGGAGCCTCCATGGGACTGACTTGACCTAGGCCTTCTGCATGAGTGTGACAGTTGTGTAGCTTGATCTCTTTGTAAAGCTCCTAGCAGTGAGATCAGGACCTGTCCCTGGCACTTAGCTGGCTTTTGGGAACCTGTTCCCCATGCTGGATTACCTTGTCCAGCCTCAAATTGATGTGTCATGCATTGCTCAAGCCCATGGGAGGCCTGTCCCTTTCTGAATGGAGACAGAAGTAGGAGTGGATGGTGATGGTGGTGGGGGGTTGGGGGAGAGGTTGATGGGAAGCAGGGGGTGGAAGGGAGGGCTAGGAAGAGAGGAGGGAGGGGAAACTTCAGTTGGTATGTAAAATAAATGAAAAAATGTTATTTAAATAGAATAAAAAATAAAAATAAATGCTAGAAGCCAGAGGGCTGAAATCATTAAGCAGGCAAGATCCAAGGATGATAGAATACATTTATTCATAGCCTTGGAGGAAAATGTTTGTTAACTATAAGCTTCATACCCCAGCAGATATTTTAAATGTGAGAGGGCAATGCAATGATACTCTCTGAAAATCAGACCTAAATGTCAAAGAGTCATGTGAATGGTTATCTAGAAAACAATTTTCACTGTCAGTGTGCTATTTCTGTGAAAAGGCATCATGACCACAGCAGTTCTTATAAAGAAAAGTATTTAACTGGGGCATGCTGATAGTTGCAGAGGCTCAGTCTCCTATCAGCATGGCGGCACGCAGGCAGACATGGTGCTGGAGGAGCTGACAGTTCCACTTCAGGACCCACAGGCAGCAGGAAGAAGCAGTCACTGGACCTGGCTTGGGCTTCTGAATCCTCTAACAAGCCACACCTCCCATCCTAAGTAACGCCACTCCCTGATGACTAAACATTCAAATACATGAATCTATGGGGCCACCACATGTAGGTGGGCACAATGGCACAAGCCTATCATTATAGCACTTAGGAAGCTGAAACAGAAGGATCATGAGCTCAATGTCAGCTCTAGCTACATAACAAGTTTAAAGCTAGCCTGGGGTACATGAGACAAAAAGATTTACTTAAAAATAATCTAAAATTTATGCCTTTTTCTCCCCTCAAATGGTAATACAACATCAAGTTTAGTCAATATAGATGCCTAAATAATAACAAATAAGTGAAAAACTGAACATAAATTTCCCAAGAAAATCATAATGAGCAAACATACAAGCCAACAACAATATTTATAGCTTATATTGATGGTTTCTATGGGATAGATGCTCATTTGTTCTACTAACTGATTAAGCTCAACACAAGTCACAGAACAGCTTCTACAATTATACTTACCTTCCAAACGAGAAATGAGGCCCAGAAGCTCAGCAAATTATCTTTGGTTGTATAATGAGAAATTGGACAATAGCATGAACTTACAAATTCAAGAACTTTTTTATTTGAAAATTTAGACAGGTGAGTACCAAAGCCCCTAGGACATATTATCTAAAATTCAAATGATTATGGCTAAAGTCTCACTTCTAAAAATCTTATTTTTCTAGATTTCATCATTCATAACCAAAATGCTCAAGCCAAAACTTGGGAATTATCTTTAATTTTCCTCTTTCTTGCAAATCCCTATTTAACCCCAAAGAAGTCTACTTTGAAAGTATGTCTTGTTCACGTCCACTGTCATACACCTGGCCTATGTGGCGGTCATTCTCCCCACCTGATGGCTTCCACAGCTTCTAATTCCTGACCTTCCTCTGCTGTCTCTGTCCCCTTTACTCCAAACCCTGAGTGAACCTTCTCCACAGAATCCCACCCTCCTGTGAGAGAACACAGCTCCTGCATCCGGAGCCTGGTCCTGACCTTGCACAGTGCTTTACCCCTGACCTGACTGGAGCCAGCCTTTGACATCCTACATTTCCAAATAATTTATCTCATGGGATATTGCAATAGCATAACTACACCCTCCTCCTTCACCCACTGTTCCCACTAGTACTTCTTTTTACTCACTGCTACACCGAATGAATGTTTGATTGAATTAGTAATAAAATTATACTATGGTTAAAATTGTTTTAGTGGATGCTATGCATGTATATCTGTGATCCTGTTCCTGTGGGAGGGTGGATATGCTCAAAATCCTGAACTTGTGTGGAAATCAAAGCATAACCTGGGATGTCAGTCCTCAGAGTCAAGCTTGTTTGGGATGGGGTCTACTGTTGCTCACTGCTATTTACCCCAGGCTTGCTGTTGCAGGCTCCCCAGTTACGGCTCCCATTCACCTCATCACAGTGCAGCATTCTAGTCACACACTGCTTCATCCAGCTTTATGAGAGCGCTGGGCATTTGAAGTCAGGTCCTCATACTTGTGTGACAAATATTTCACTCCCTAAACCATCTCCTCAGACCCAGGTATATATTTTTAATTAAAAAGAAATTAACTGTGGAAAATCTGTGTGCTGAGAAGTTAAATTTCAAGATTCAGTGCTTAATCACACAGCCTCTAAAACATTCCTTAGGGTTTCATTTAATTCACTTATTTTTCAGCTTATTTTTTATTGTTATTTTGGTGAGGGAAACCTGTCAATTGGTGAGAATGGGATATTAAAGTCACCCACTATTACTGTGCTAGGGTTGATATCACTTTATAACTAATAGTGCTTGTCTTGAAATTGAGTGCACCTGTGTTTGGGGCATCGCTGTTGAGAACTATAACGTTCTCAGGAAGGGTTGTGCCCTTAAATGGGTGTGGAATGCTTATCTTTACCCTATCTCACAAACTTTGGTTTGAAGTCTGTTTGCCAGATGTTAGAACATCGACAGCTGTGCCTGTTTCTTTGGAATACCTTCCTCTTCTCACTGTAAGGTGATGTCTGTCTTTTGCACTGAGGTGTGTCATGGAAGTGTGTCCCCCCTTGGAGGACCACTAAGTCTTGTATTTCTTATGATTACTATTCACACAAAATGTTTAGCACTGGAATGTTGTTGGATATTTTTAGCTAGAAGGGAGATTTGAAATGTAAAACTAAAGTGATATTTTAAATGATTGGTATTTTCAATTGCCCAGGTGAGCTATAGCTTGGACATAATGGGAGACTTGAATTTAGGACAAACTGGCCAAATGGCTTAGGCAGACTCTGAGCCATTTGTTAGAACTGAGAGAGTCTTAGAAATCACCATGTACTGCTGCTTTGACTATGGACAAAAGGAGCAACGAAGCGTGCGGAATTAGTTATGAAAACGCCCTTCAGAGCAGTGGTCGGCAGTACCTGAGTAGTCTGCTCACAACATGGATAGAAACTGCTCCTTTGGAGAAGCAGGACACTAGGAGAATGCCTGAAGGCTTGTGCAGAGAAGCCTGAGCATGCAGGGTTCTCCCACAGGCGCAAAATTAAATTGTACTAAACGTAGTTCGTGTGTACTGTGAGGCAGGTAGTATGTAAACTCTTTAAATATGTTATTCCATATACTCCTACCCAGCCTAACAGGAGGCCATGTCTCCTCGCAGTGACAATGGAGATAAGTCACCAAGCTGGAGAGGGCACAGCTGGTAAAGACAGCAAGGTCTAGAAAGTAGATCTGTGAGTTCAGGACAGATTTCATTTTCTATTGCTATTTTGTCTTCAGTCTTGTTAAGGGATTTTGTTTGTTTTTTGAGATGGGGTCTGATATAGGCCAGGCTGGCCTCAAGCTCACAGGGTAGCTGAGGATGACATCTATTGAACTCCTGATCTTCCTGCTTCTACCTCCCTAGTTCTGAAATTACAAGCATGTGCTCCACCCATGGGATCAAACCCAGAGCTTCGTACATGCTAGGCTAGCACTCTACCAGCCGAGTCATCCTTCCTTGCCCTTCAGAATGGATTTTTCTGAGCAGAAAGGAATATTTGGAGTGGGCATTCTGTGCTTTTGTACACTTCCATTCATGAAAGACAAGCATACTTTAAAAAGAATCCTGCCTTTGCATTGACATTGTTACCACGCTAAACCACAAAACTGGCCCATGTCTTTCCGTCTAAATTTAAGACATGTGCATTTTAAGAGGGGAGCACTTGGAGGGTAGTTACAGTTTTCTGAACACTGGAAAAAAAAACAGCTAAAACCTAATTTTGGAGAGGTAGGATACAGGCTGCTTTTTAAATAAGGATGCCGCTGGGATTTCTTGTAGATTTATTTCTATACCCCCATATTCCTAGTGACCAGCCAAGTAATTTTAGAGCTGGCATGTTTTCTACTGTGAATTATATTTTGGGGCTTCACGTTGCTCCTTCTGCTCCTACCACATCAGCTCTGTGAGTGTTGTTGGCCATTCTCTATTGAACTGGGAGGAAGAGAATATGGCTTTTCTCTAAGGACATGTATACAGACAAGGACTTTCTGGGGTGGAGGAGTTTGTGGAAGCATTACAGTCTATATGCAGAAATAAAAACATCAGGTTATTTTCCATAATTAAGTATTCTCTTATAAATTATGGAGAAGTTAATAGCATTGACTAAATTTGATTCCAGCTAACAAAATTTTCCAGCTTGGAATTTTTGTTTGTATAATGAGCTTACTAGGAAAATAATAGCTTTGTATTTACCAGCCATTCAAAGCTTAAACACGGCACAACAGGCTCCCAGAGGGACGGCTCTGGTTGCAGCCATTACGAAGGTGAAGCTGGAGCCCAGGAGGGAGGAAACAGATTGCATTGCACATGAGCATGACCTAGTGGCTGGTTCCCTGAGTGACATTTATGGCAGGAATGGAACAGGCTACTTGTCTGTTTTCCAAGTGTCCAGTTAGGAGATGTGTATACAGCTGTTGCTAATGGAGAGGTGAAGTGCAGGGAAGAACAGCATCCCAGAAAGAAAAGATGTAGAAGAAGAAGACATTCCTGACCCCCTATTATTATCAGCTGGGACGCACCACTGCCCCCATGAGCCTGGATCCATCAAAAAACACTTCTTTGCAGAAATAAACAGAATGTTCTTACTGATTCTTCACAAGCAACCAGAAAATGATAAACTTTGCTCATACTGGCTCCCAATCACTGCTTAGAGTTTATTTAGACTGTAAGACACTTAACATTACTGACCACACTAAGTATGCCTTGCCATACCACCCTGTCTGGGGATTGCCCGCTAGTATGTGGCTCTGCTGCTGAGCAACTTAGGGCCAGGAAAGTGTATCAAGCCAGTGAGAATTTGAAAATAGTATGTTCTATAGGCAGATATATATTATCAATGACTGATTATAAACTCTCAATGACACATATTTCATCACATGGCTACTGTTTGCCAGCTGATGTCTGCTAGCCACCAGGTTCTGTAGAATCCAGTATCCTCTGCCTAGAATTACAAACTTAGTACATTTTTCTGTAATTCTGTCTCATAAATTTTCAGATCACAGATGTTTAAATGTTTCCATTTAAACAAACAAGCACAACAAAAAAAGCTGATCTCAGATATCAACCTGAACAGTATAGTGAGAATTTGTGTATTGTCTTGACCAGAATCATCAATGTGAACATGGGTCATGTTACAGAAAGAGCCATATTTGATATCAAGTATCCAGAATCTGATAAATACTTTTAAAAATTACTGCATTTCTGATTTGATGTGAAAGCAGCAATATTAAAAACACCTGCTGTATGTTTCTATGGTTTTTTTTTCTGTGTGTGAATGTGTGGTTGTTTTGTCGTATTCTGAATATACTATCTGAAAAACCTCTATTATCACAGCAATCCCATAAAACACAAAACAAGAAATATATGCAAAGGACCTGTAAGATTAAAACAAAAACCAAAAAGCCCTGATTTAACACTATGAGACAAAAAACCCTCCAAAGATGCCATTGAGTACCTTTTGTGTTGGCCATCTACTGCTGACGGGGCCTATCCTTGAGAGTGGTTTGTTTCCTCAGTGAGACTCTCTTGGGAAAAACTAAAGTGTCATTTGCAAGTGGCTATCAGTTGGAGATAGCTTCTGGAGAACTCATATTTTCAAGGCAGAAGAGTGTTATAATTCTGGCACTGGGACAGTGGATCTCTGGGGACCCCCTAGCCAACAACATAGCCTAATCAGCTAGCCAGTTTCAAAGAGAGACCCTGTCTCAAAAAGTTGTAATTTGAGTGGCTCTAAAAAATGGTTCTTGAGGTGGACCTCAAGCCTCCATGTACATGTTCTCACACAGGCACAGAAAAAGAGGTAAAAATGGAAGATGGAAACATGAACGTGGGGAAGGAGGAAAGGAGGAAGGGGGAGGGGGAGGGGAGACAGAGGAAAAACACTCAGGAGAAAGTATTAATTAATGAAAAGAAGCTTAGAGTTAGAGTACAAAGCCCTGGGTTCTACTTTACATTCAGTCACAAAATCTCTGCTTGCTCCAGAATTTCTGGTTCCCATCCCCAGACACTTGCGAGAGGCATGAGATACGTAGGATCTCTGTATTAGAACTAGTTATTGCATCAAAGACAGCAACGTGCAGCTTAAAGTCACTCAAGGAAAGGAAGATCTTCTCATGTGAGCCACCTTCCAGGCCTCCATTTGGCCTCAGGTCACCAGATCACTGCCTACCTCTGAAAACACTTTGAGAGATGATGTGTCTATCTCATAGTGTGTGTGTATGTGTGTGTGTGTGTGTGTGTGTGTGTGTGTGTGTGTGTGTGTGTGTGTGTGTAGAGGCACCTGTTTATGAGTGTGCAAGAGGACAGAGGTCAACCTTAGATATTGGTCTTTAGGAAGCATCCATCTTAGTTTTTGAGACACTCACTGGCCTGGAATTCACCAAGTAGGCTAGGCTGGCCAACAAGACCCAAGGATTGTCTGTCTTTTCCTTCCCGATGCTAATTCTAGAAGCATGCACCACCACCCTCAGATATTTTTTTAAACATCTGTTTGGGCATCAAACTCAGGTCCTTAAGCTTGCAGTACAAGCACTTTACCAACTGAGCTGTCTCCCCATTCCAAAGCAGTTTGTGAGCCTCTCATTTCCCACAGAATCCTTGCATTTCACTCGACTTAGACAGAAAGCTACTATTACCAAGGTGCTGAGACCAAAGCTGGGTAAGAGTGTAGCTGTTCCTGATGTCTGTGGTGTCTGTTCTGCCAGTTCTGATCTTTTCCTAGTCTAAGCTCCTCGGGCCTCATGAAGTCTATGTGTGTCAAGAACAGGTGCTTATTTAGAATTCAGATCACAGTTCCTGTCCCACCCCAAAGAGAAGACATGAGACCAATTACTTGGGTGCCAGAGCAGTGGTTTTCAACCTGTGGAGCAGTGGTTCTCAACCTAGGGGTTTTGACCCCTTTGGAATTTGAACAACCTTTTCACCAGAAAACACAGACATTTACATTATGATTCATAACAGTAGCAAAATTATAGTAATGAAGTAGCAATGAAAATGATTATATGGTTGGGGGTCACCACAATATGAGAGTTGAAACATTAGGAAGGTTGAGAACCACTGGGCTAGAGAGGTGGTTTGCTGGTACAGAGGTCATGCTGCACTTATACACAGAGTTCTGTTCCCAGCACAGAAGAGGGGTGGCTCACAGTTGTCTATAATTCCAGCTCTGGGGTTTCTGATGCCTTCCTTTGGACCCACTGAGAATCTGCACACCTATGCACATATCCATATAGAGACACACACCTATAGTGGAATAAAAATGAAATCTTTTTAAAAACAAATTAAAGATACAATTACTTCAAAAACTGAAGGAAAGATTGACGATGTACATCACAGTCAAGTGGCTGTGGGAGGCTATTTTGTAGAATTATGTAGCTGAGAGACAGAAGCTTGATCTGAGGAACGGGGAACCAAACCATCTGAGGAGGAGGTGAAGGAGACAAGGACAAAGGCTACAGAGAGAGGCTGAGCCCTGAGCCACAGGTCATGAGCTTTGTGGACCACTTTAGAGAGATCCAAATTGGTCTGTGGAAATCAAGCATAAATATATTCAGATTTATTTGGGGAGTTAGGTATCATGGTTAGAGTTGCCAACAGTGTTATTATGTTACTTATGCTCTTGTACAGGTGGCCCAAATACAATGACTCTGGGCCCCAGATGCTCCACCATCCTGGCCCTTCCTGTCCCCCAGCCCTTCAAGCCTGCCCAATGTTTTTCTGGCATTCCAACATTGACAAGCAAACTATCATCTGCAGTCACAGCCAGCACCAGACCTATTCTTTTCTCCCCAGCTCTGGCTTGTCTGTGCCCATTGCCCAAAGAGTCATGAAAGGAGACAGGCTTATCAGGAATGCTGCCCAGAAGAGAGGGGAGCTGCTGGCCCACAAAGCCACAGCCATGCTGAGTCCCATGCTCAGTGTCTCAGAAGGACTCTCTCCTCATTTTTGTCCCCAGAGCACCTAATCGGTGGTCTGTGTCCCACCCTCATCCCCAACCCCAGCTGCATGCTCAAAATGAGACTTCTATAGCAATGACTCTTTCAGCACCTGCTTGTTTAAAACGGAAGTTCAGCTTTTTTCAGGGGAATGTGGCAGGAGCCAAACTCTTCACCCTCTCCCCATTTCTGAAATGTCCATATACACAAACAATACCCCCTACCTGTGCCGCTAGCAACGAGGCTCTCATCCATCTCAAAACGCAACAAAACCGAAAGACAGATCGGCAATGCATGAACTCTGTCCTGTGACCACTTCACAGGCTGATTTACTACCTACATCTCAACCACTGTCTGGCACATTGAAGGACTTCGGAGCTATCCATGGGATAGAGATGAGTGGACAGTATAAAATCCAGTGAAGAGGATCATGACACAGAGAATAGGCTACTGGCACAGTGAAGGAGCATGGGAAGATACCAGGAAGTTGGGGCTTGGGTGCAGTTCCATGGTAGAGTTTGTGCTTTGCATGCACAGGCCCTGGGTTCAATCCCCAGTAAAGGAAGGAAGGGAGTTTAGAAGAGGGGAGAATAAAAGTAAGACACCAGGAGGATCCAACTTTAAAAATTATTTCTGAGATGGAGTCACTAGCTATTTTCAAATGTGTCTTCTCTCATACATCATTGGAAGACAAAGAATGGAGGAAAACAGAAGCCAAACAGAGACCATCCATTTAGTGCATAGTTTTGTTTGTTTGTTGAGTTTAGTTTTTAACCAATTCAGACATTCTATGATCCTAAATTTCTTGATCCTCATTGAGATAATCTCACAGAACTATTGGAGTCTGAAGATACTCCAGAGACCCCAGTCTCTTCAGGGAAGTCAGTAGGAACCCCTGCACATGATAAAACAAAAACATATTGTGTATGCATTCCCCGCTTGGGGATATACCTTCATAAATACTTTTCTCATAAGGCCACTTGAGATGTTGCAAGCATGTGCCACCACACTTGGCCCTGCTTCAGAAAGGGGTGGTTTCACTTCCAAGTTTCAAACTCTGCCAGAATAGGTACATGGATCTGATTATTAATTACTTGTTTCCTCAATCAAATATTAGGCAGTTTTTCAAATCCTCTGTTCTATAGTGAATTTGCCTTGGGAACATAAAATTGCAGAGACTTGAAACTGTGTTGAAAAGAAATGTAATAGTAAATAGTCTGGCTACTCAATGAGCATGGAAGGAACAAGGATTCTTACGTCAGGTGTCAGAGCTGCGTTGTGACCCTGACTTTAGTGGCTATCCCAGCCACGAAGCCACAGGGGAAGTAAAAACACACAATTCAATGTGACTTCCAGGTGGAGAGCTGACTTCCCTGTTGATAACAGCTGTGTGGCACCAATGGTCCACTTCTGGGCAGGCCAGGCCAAGCTGAAAGTGGGTAGCTTTAGATTTTCAGGAAAGGGTACCTTAGTCGCTCATCTTTTTCTTCTCAAACATAAATCCCCTTTAGCTTTTAGAATGGACACTACATCCAGATTAGAACTCCTGAAAAGGTGAAGAAGCTAGAAAATACCTAGATCCATACTGGTCATGGACCACGAAGCAGACACAGATGAGGGTAAGCCAAATACTCAAGCTGAGAGTTGGGGGGCAGGCTAGAGGAGTCTCCAAAATTCATTCTGATTTTAGTCATCATGGAGACGGGGGTTTGCAAGGGTCTGAGAACTTACTCCTGAGCAGGGACTTCTGTCCAAATCCCATAAAACTAAATTTTTATTAACATCTTGTTTAAGTTTTATTATTGTCGTTTAGGAGATTTGAGGGATGTTTGTTGGTTGTTTTCCTGCCCCAGGACTTTCTCCCTTGCATTTCAAAGAACTTTTAGGAAAAAAGATGAAAATCAAAACCAGGCCCCTGGATACACAGTGGGTCAGCACAAGCCTGGTGTGCCAAAGAGATCTCTTGAGACTCTCAGGGCTGGGCAATTGGGATCCATTCCAATGAGATGCTAGTGGCCAGACCCACATACTCCAAGGCAGGCCCTCTCCTTCCCTACCCTCTCCTTCTCTCCTTCTTTCCTTCTTTCAATATCCTCTCCTCCCCTTCCCTCCCTCCCTCTCTCCCTTCACTGGGTGTCAAGCCTAGGCCTGTACATGCAAAGCATATGCTCTACCTTGGAGCTGCACCCCAGCCCCAACCTTCTGACATCTTCCCACACTGCTTCTTCACTGTGCAAAGAGTGGATTCTCCATGTCTCCACCCTCTTTCACACTCACACTAAGTTGTATACTGTTCACACATCCATATATCCCACAGCTCTGAAATCCTTTGATGCTCCAGATACTGGACTGAGGTAGGTGGAAAATCAAGACCAAGTTCTTATTTCCATTACTCCTTGTGATGTGAAATGAAAGGAATCATGTTAGGGCTGCATTCCAAAGGGAAAGACCTCAGTAACACATGTCCGGATTCCTCATTAGGAATGAGCATATCTGCTCCAAATGGGAAGATGTGCACAACCTTGGAACAAAGAGCAATGTTGGTGGTGGGTTGGAAGCCACAGAGAGCCGACTTTGAGCTTCATCTGCTAGAAAATTACTCAGCTATGTGCATCAGCTGGAATTTGAAAGTCAAGTAAGTACTAAGGAAAAAAAAGGAAGAATTTTAAAAGAGAGTCAAACAACCACAACAGGATAAATAATCCTGAATCACAAATGGGAACAGTCCCATTGGCAGAGACTCAATGGTAATATGCTCAGGAGAATGAATAGTTCCTCAAAAATGTGTTCTCCAATATCAGACAAAACCAAGGCTTTCCTTCCATGTGAGACATGAACAGCTCCTTTTTCTACTCCGTCTTCTTCAGTTCTCCAAACAAAATTTTAGGAGCAGAAAAAATGAACTTAGTCTGTTTAGGCCCAGTGTTTTCCTTGTTAATGTATTAAGTCCCTGGCAGTAGTTAGGCAGCACCTATTTCCTCACCTTTTGTCACCTTTAGAGTTATAACATCACTGAACAATGAACCGTATTCTATTAATTTTGAACCATTGAAAGAGGTAAACACTGGGAGAGCACATTCCTCTCCCCTGAAATGGGCTTTGTGTCACACAGACGCGAGCCCCTGCTTCCAACATTCTGTTTTGTCCTGTGTGTCAACCATTCTGCTAAGAGGCTGTCCTTTTAGTTCACAGTGTACACAAAGGAGATGCTCAACGTGTGAACTAATGTTCTCCTAACAGTCTCCATTTCCCATGGTGCTCTGAGACCCAAGTGCTCTGTACTCCTCTTTGGCGGTCATGATGGTAAGTGAAGAAAAGGTACCTTGATCTTAAGTGCAGTGCTTGCCAGGAGTCCAGTATACAGCCTAGTGCTTCCCATGACCACGTGTTAAATGATAACTTTACTGACCTCCCCGTGTGAGGCCATGGAGGGCAGGTGTCAAAAGGATAGAGGAGTGGCCTGAGACTTTAGCTCAGGCTAAGATCTCTACTGCCCAGTGGATGCTCCACAGTATCCTCTCCTTCTGTAAGGACTTTGCAGATTAATAGTTGTCACCCTGGGAGAATAAGTGGAAGTACACTTAATAGAAAATCAATATCAATGAGTGAGCCAGCAAGAGAAGATTAAAAAGGGGAATGGAAGGGAGCAGGCAAAAAAGGGAATTGGCCCTTTAAGAAGTCATGGGAATGTAGCTAAGTGGTAGCACTTAAGGTCTTAGATTCAGTCTTCAGGACAAAGGGGGAGAAGGAAGGAGGCAAAGAGGAAGGGTTAAATAAAGGAAGGAGGAAGGGAAGGAAAGAGGGAGAGAGGGAGAGAGCAAGGGAGCGAGCAAAGGAGGGAGGGAGCAAGGGAAGGAGCGAGAGAGGGAGGTACGGAAATCTCCCAAGTGCAGTTATCGACTTCAGGAGGTCCCTCTGCTTTGGCTGTAGGCTGCAGCTGGTTAAGATCCAACCCTATCAATCATTCCCTCTCAAAGTTGTCCTAGAACTTGAAGTTGCAACACAGAGCAGAGGTAAGTGGAGCGAAGAGAGGAAGAATAACATCCAGTTCCTCATCCATTACTACATATCTGCCTTTGAAAAGGCCCAGAGTGCTCTCCATCCCTCTTAAGAACCTCCCTACCCTGACCTTCATTTCCCCTTCCCCTGGCTCCTCGACAGACCCTCTTCAGGCCCCATGACCTAACATGGAAAAGGCAGAGGTAAGGAGTAGAAGAAAGGAGTCTGCACCTCCCCATCTTGACCAATTCCCAGAAGCCCTGGTTTCCCCACACTGGTGCCCACAGCAGCCTCTAGTGAAGTGGTTCTCAGTCTGTGGGGCATGACCTCTCTGGGGAGGAACGACCCTTTCACAGGGGTCTCCAAAGACCATTGGAAACACAGATATTTACATGATGATTTATAACAGTAGCAAAATTATAGTCACGAAGTAACAATGAAAATAATTGTATGGTTGGAGTCACTACAACATCAGGAACTGTGTTAAAGGGTCACAGCATTAGGGAGGTTGAGAACCAATGCTGTAGTGTCAAAACTCAGGTTGTCAACCTCACTTTGCCATTTTGCCCATTTCAGAAGTGACTTTTGCTCTCTTCATCCACTGACTTCAATCCATTCAAGGAAGCATGCTAAGAGGAGAGTTCTCAACCTTCCCAGAGCTCAATAACATCACAAACTTGTCAAAATAACACGCTGAAGACTGCGGAGCATTCCTATAACCCCAGCATTCAGGCAGGAGGATTACAGAATATTCAAGTCAAGCCTGATCTACACAGCAAATTCCAGACTAGCTAGGGCTACATAGTAAGACCTTGTGTCACAGAACAAGCAAACAAAACAAAATAAAGTCTGTGTGTGCTTGGTCCCCAGAGGCTCCTGGCCTGTTCTTGGCGTTATTATATAATAAAGCTTTCTTTATAAGATTGGTCTTTTGACTGGCTATTTGACATTAGGAGAAACAGGGCTAGGCATATTTACCTTCACAGTTTTACACCGTTCATCTCTAGAAGGAACGCATGTCTCTTTTGGACCAGTAGGCATTGTGGAGACAGCCAGGAAGTACAAAGCCATGTTCTCCTTCTGCCCATCCATAAATGTCGAGAGCCAGGCTGGCAAGCAGGGAGAGCTGCTCTCCACAGCAGCTAAGCTTGCGGTCTCTGCTGCAGGCCAGGTTTCTGGAGGCACCAGACCTCCCTAGGGAATGGAGCCTAGAACTATAGTTGAGCATAAGTGCCTCACTGTCCCCTTCCCTGAAGGCCTGTTGGATGGCTTCCATGCCCAGGCCCCACTGAGCGGGTTTCCCCCTCAGCCAGCACAGCGGCTGTCTCTGCTTCTCCCTTTGAGCAGTAAATAGGTGCATTGTAAGGCCAAGGTCTGAGTGTCTGCGACTCCTCCTTGTTGCAGGTGGCGAGCAGGTGGGAGGCTGGCCCGTCGGTTCCAAGCACAGCTGCCCATCTTGCCTCCTGATTTGTTCCTCTCCGCCTCCCGCCATCTCTGCCTCATTTCTACAGATGGATGAGTGTCAGTGCTACAAAAAAACAGAGAATTCCCTCCACACACGAATAGGTTTGGTAAAACTCCACGACTCTCAAAACTTAGGAGCCTCTTTCCAAAATGCACTGCGCCACATATACTGGTGAAGACCACACCAAATCAAAGTCGGGCTTCGGGCATTTTGGTGGTATGGGTATATATGTATTTTTTTAATCTCAGTGAAATTTAAGCACATGAGCCCCAAACCCTGCCTATGACCAGGCTTTCAAAAGGCTTTGGCTCCAGCTCTGCTGTGACCGCACTCCTATGACCTTAAAAATAAACGAACAAACAGACAAACAAACAAACAACCTTTTCCTGCACCAGGCAGGAAGTGAACATGGAGTCCAAATAATAATTGCCTGGGATTTGTTTATTTGTTTCCATCTAGCTGTTTAGGTCTTTCTCTTCCTTGGGAAAAGGATGTTGCAGGGATAGTTTTAAACGCAACTCAAAAGTGTTAAGGCCGAAGAGACCCAGTTAAGAGCACTTACCGCTCCTGCAGAGATCCCCGGTTCTGTACCAGCCCTTCTGTAGCAGCTTACTCCATTCTAAGGGATCCACAGTCACCAGGCATGCACACAGTACACATACATACATGCAGGCAAAACACTCACACACATAGGATAAAAATAATAAGTCCTTTATATTTTAAAGATGTTTCAACAGTCTGTCATCACGCTGGCCACTAAGTGCGTAACTCATGTTACTGTGCCGTGGCTTTCTGCTCTCACAGATACGTGAGACACGTACCTAAGGACTCAGGAAATAAAGACTTACAAGCAGAAGTTTCGCTCAACCTGTGCTGCTGGGTCCCTGAAAAGAGCCTCCCTCAGTGACAAGCCTGTTCTCTGAGCTGTCTAAACTCTCCTAACAGTGAGTAAAATTTAAGATACCTTAACAGCTAGCATGGTTTTTTTTCCTTACTAGTTCCTTTATACACATTTTTAAAAATATCTGGATTATTGTGTTGTGTGTGTTACATGTAGGTTGGTGTGTGTATGTATGTGTGTATGCAGGTCCATGTTTGTGTGTTACGTGTGAGTGTGTGTATATATATGTATATGTGTGTGTGTGTGTGTTACATGTAGGTGTGTGTCCAAGTGTATGTTACTTGTAGGTGTCTGTATATTTGTATGCATGTGTGTATGTGTTACATGTAGAGGTATGTGTGTGTGTGTGTGTGTGTGTGTGTGTGTGTGTGTGTGATATGTAGGTGTATGCAGATGTGGAAAGCCTGTACTTTTTCCAGCAAGGCCACACCTCCTAAATCTCTCCAAATAGATGGCAAACTGGGGCCAAATATTCAAATGCAGGACGACAGAGACACCTAGCATTCAGACCGTCACAAGAGATATGAAAGAACGCAGAGGTCTCAACGTGATTTCTAAACTCTTCCAGCGGTCTTCGTTTCCTACTCCTTCCTAGTTGCCGCCTACCTCGGGGGGTGACCAACCAGTGTCCCATACCTGTCCAGACACCTGTGTGTCATGGCTGGCAACGAGTCCTCTGTGTGCACAAGCACCTCATGGGCTGCTTTCATGTCATCTCTCTCTCTCTCTCTCTCTCTCTCTCTCTCTCTCTCTCTCTCTCTC
>CABHPR010148712.1:26625-54301 GCA_902168415.1 Peromyscus melanophrys
CTCTCTCTCTCTCTCTCTCTCTCTCTCTCTCTCTCTCTCTCTCTCTCCCCTCTGAAGGCAACAGGCTCACATGTGGTATGTAGATATGCATGCAGGAGCAACATTCCTACACACAAAATAAATAAATCTGCCATAAACAGATTCATGCGAGAGAGGAAACATTCAGTGGTTGTCGGTGACTGCAGCGACTGTTTGTCTCGCCCACTGTCGCCTGTGCCCCGCTGCAGACAAAAGTACTCAGCATTGAGTTGATACTCAAAAATCATTTCTTGGAATAATAAAAATTATTGACTTGCCAAACAAAATGAGGTAGCTAAGCCTGCAAGTGCCGAGTCTGGGGACCTTAACAAGCAGCCTGGCACATCAAGGACACCGTAAGGACCACAAGGGAGCCAGGGAAGCTGGTTCTTGGAGGTCTTCAGCTTGAGGGCCTGTTTTGTTTCCTGGATGCTGGACTCTTGGGTTGTTCATCACACTCACCAGCAGACAGCCTGGCTCTGGGATTCCTGCCAGGAGGGCAGTGAGCAGCCACTGCCACAGAGCACAGCAGCTGCTGAGAGGTGGTCATAACTCATAACCAGGGCCAGTCGTAACGGCCCCCCATGAAGGCCCACACCCTCTCCCTCTCAAAGTCCTGGGAGCCACCTTTGGGCTCATGTACTAGAAATCACTCAGCCTGAGAGAAAAGGAAGAACCAGCACAGCTCCTTCAATGCCTGTGTCGCAAACTTATCTCCAGGAATTGGTCTTCACAGTGAGCCTACCATCCCAGAGCTAGCCCAGGCTTCCCCTTACTCCATCCCACACACTGCATATCAAAGTTTCCTGACACTTCCTCTCTTGAATCCCCTCTTCAACCTTGTGTAGTGTGACAAATATGTTTCTTACAAAATCAGAGGATCGGAGCAGACACTCAGGGGCAGCAGTAGTAAAATCTTCCCTGTTTCAGACACTGGCATCTGAAGAGTTGTAAGTCCCTGGGACAGAAATTCTGACTTGCCCCATATCACCTGAGCTACTGACACTGATGGACACTTTGAGTATCATTTTGATCAAGCCTAGGATGGAGCTTTTGCTTAGAAAACTAAGCTAACTGACTTGAAAAGCCTTGCGGAGTATCAGAGGCCTCCCTTGGGAAATGAATTGACATGGGAATAAAGCCAAAGTGTTTAAAAGTTTGTGTTCTTGAAGGTGAACATCGTCAAATGATCGGGGTTTAGAATCTAAAATCAAAGAGATGAGAAAAAGGCTCAAACCGAGGGAAGCATGAACTTTATGGACTCTTGTCACAGAAAACAAACATTGCCTGTGAGAGTCCTGTCTCTATCTCCTGCCAATGTATTAGCACAAGGAAAGCCATTCACCTGTGTCACAAATTAGGAGATTAATAAATCTAGGAAATGTGTCTGCCCAGGGATGTGCACTAGGGTTGTGGGTGGGTTCAACTAAGCAGTCACCAGGTATCCTTTGTGCCCTTCTCCTATGCTTGGAAGTTTTATGTTTCCTTCTATGGGGTAGCCACCAGTTAAGTATATTTAGGGTTCCCTTCTATAAAACTGAATTGTTAAAATATTTTGTATGGGAAAATTTGTAAGAAAATCTATACATCTGTGTATCAAAACCACTGTACAATTAAAAAAAAAACTATGTCTAGACAAGAAAAAAAGCATGTAAAAACCCAAGGAGTCACATATGACCTTTGGAATACATTAGTAGCAACTTACTGTGGAATAGTAGGCAGAGGGTGCAAAGGGAAAGAAAAGTTGCCTTCAGGGGAGATCTCAGGAAGACAGAGACAGCTGCACACGCAGCACCCCTCCATGGTGGCCGGAGATGATGAGTACAAGGAAGAGAAACCTCACAGTGCACCATGGGAGGCCAGAGGATAGAGAGCATTTCCCATGTACCAAGAGCCAGGGACAGTTTCATCAAGACAGTGGGATCTTAATGAGGCCTTGGGAGTCAGTAAACATTCGAATATATTGCATTTGCTGTTACTTTTAGGCAGTGTATCATGAAGTAGCCCAGGCTGACCTAAAATTCTCAACCCCCAAGGAGTTTCAGCTTCCTCTGAGTGCTGGGATTACAAGCATGTGCTCTCATGCTGGGCTTTTAACATGCTTCTGATCGTAAGAAGGAAAGCGTCCTGACCACTAATGTTGTATCAAAAGACTAGGGAGGGAGGGAGCAGCAGGCTCAGCACCTCCTGCTTCGTGAGAGCAGTCAGAGCCTCTCTGTCTTTGCTTCACTGGGGGGCACTTTCATCACTGGCCAATAGTAGCAGTTCAGGCATTACATCCAATCCAAACAAAGGGCAACTTTCTTGACTGAAAAACGTACATCTTTTAGCACCAGACTCCCCTTGGCAGCATTTTGGTTCAGTGTCCAGGATTGGGCCATTCAAAGTTACTCAGAGGAATTGGATTAGCCTGCCCATTCATCACACTGGAAAGGATTTGGGGAGTCACCACAATACAGGACAGTTTGGAATTAGCTAGGCAGACAGGCAGGGTTGGGCAATCCCATCAGAAGTAAGATGATCAAAGACGAGGTGGAAAATTCCAGAATCAGAAAGAAAATGTGAATGGAAATAAGATGCAGGGGAGAAATAGAAAGAGGATGTAGACAAGAAATAACAATAAGAAGTATCGTTTACTGGATTTTCATTGTCCAGGCCTTGTGCCCAGGAATTTGCATACATCATTATATTGTACTGCATGGTAACACTTTGTGTGAGATAGCATTACTTTATTTTAAGGATGACAAGAATTGGAGCAGATGGAGACCGTCCATGCTCATCTGCAGTGACCTGTACAACTGGATCTAGTTATGTCCCATTTGATTCCAAAGTTCATATTTCAGGGAACAATGGAATCTAACTCAACTGAAACACAGAATGTGTGGAGAAAGCCTTTCAAATTAAGGCTGGGAGATAACTGGGTCTATATGGTAAAGGAATTTAATAACAAAGCAAGGAATCTGGGCTTTGTTCTGTGGGCCGGAGAAGATACTGACAATCTTTTTGGGTGAAAAGGTCAAGATTAGAATATAGATTGGGGAGTATCTTCCAACATTTTAGGATAGATTGTGATGGGAAAACTTGTCCTAAGAAACAACAGCAAGACTCTGGGATATCATGGAGGGGACTTGAAAAAAGTTAATGGCACTGGGCCCCGGGAGAAATAAAAGATACATTTCCCAGGAGTCTGGCAGCTGGATGTAGGACAGGAAGGATGAAGGAGAGGAGGATGGAAGCTGACTCAGAACCCTGAGGTCTTGGATACTGAACGAAAGTGGCATTGTTCTTGTCAGAAGACATGCAAGGGAGGAGTTGCTTAGCTGGTACCCGGAGAGACAGGGCAGTGCTACTCAATTCTTCCAACTGTCCTAGAAGAGAGTCTTGATATTTAGAACAAGGTGAGGGGACGAAACAGGAAGGCTGCTGCTAGAAACTTCAGAGGTGATGGTACACACATTAGCAGTGGCACCAACTCAATCTTCAGTTTCTTTTCCTTGGTCCCTTGGTAACTGCACTATTAAGTGACGGAATAAAATATGCAGAGAATATTCAATTTCAATAAGACCATTTTGTTACTTGTTAATAAAAGCTTTGGCTACAGGACTTTGCCACAAGGAAATCTAAGTAAAGAAAAATCAAGAGTCATAAAAATAACTTGGTGAAGAGAATGACTGCAGAAGTCTCTCCTTTCAAAGCAGTTGCCCTCAAGAGCCTTTTAACTAATCCCTCTTGGGGCTAGAGAGATCGCTTAGTGGTCAAAAGTTCTTGTAGCTCAGTCATCGGGAACACAGTTTGGATATCATCACTTGGGTTGTGTGGTTCACAGACAACTGTAACCCCAGCTCCAAGTGCGGGCACCAGCACACACATGTGAACATACATTCATATGGACACAGACATGCAGATGCACACAAATACACTCATAAATAAAATTTTTTAAACTTTTTAAATTCCTCCAAATATGCCTTAATTTAGAAATGTTCACCTAAAAGCAATGATACTAATTTTTACATACTAAAATTTTGTCAAGAAAGACCACAGTTTTTTATTGCAATTTTATTTGTACTGATTCGCCTTGATCAGTATTAAGAAATCCACAACTTTACCACTATGATTCCTAAATTTTAAGAAAGAGGCAGACTGATCTCTCCAGGACAGCTAGGGCTACACAGAGAAACCGTCTCAAAACAAACAAACAAACAAACAAACAAAACAAACAAAACAAACAAAACAAACAAACAAACACAAGAAGAGGAGGAAGGGGGAGGTTGTTACTGAATGTGCTCCCTAAATCACTTGGTGAACAGAGCATTTAGCAGACTCAAAACCACTGGTGGTTTGCTGTCCTGTAACCCAGCCTAAAAACTCTCAGGGGATTTTTCACAGTCCCTCCCTATGACTTTCACTTTGGAGTACCTTTCCTTCATTAATGGTGCCTCTGCCCTCAAAAATGAATTAAGGAATGGCAGTCCCCACAAGAAGCTATTGGAAACGTTAAGGCCTGACAGTGTGTGTGTATGGGGGGAGAGGTTTTTAACTAATCAAACTGATTTTGTTTTAGATTTGGTCCTCCTGTGTAGCCCAGGTAGCCTGGAACTCACTATGCAAACCACACAGTCCTTAGACTTGTTGCGATCCTCCTGCCTCAGGCTCTTCATTACTAGGAATACAGGTATGCATGAATATGTTCCTGATGTAAATCTTTCAGATAAAAACCCAGAGTCTTAGGAGAGGACAGTCTTGACTGTGGAGTGAGGAAAAAACCAGGGTGACCAGCCCTCAAAATAAAGGGAACCAGGAATATGAGAGTTCTCACGTGACAAGTGATAAAGATGAGGTTCAACTGGGCATCCTGGTCCACACTTGTCATCCCAACAGGGAAGCTGTGTCAGGAGGATAGCTAGTTCAAGATCATCCTAGGCTACACAGCGAGACCTTGTCTTTAAAAAAGTAAATAACCCTCAAAGGCTCAGAGAAGATGGCACAGGAAGATTGTTAGGGCCAGAGGCTGGGGAGGACCAGAGCAAAACAGTGCTTCCCGGGCATGACAGGGTGGACTCACAGCAGCTATGGTTGCCTGTACAAGATCTGCATCAGCTTTCTAGCAGGCATGGGGGGCAGGGCACAGAAGCCTCCACCCTACCTGAGGAGCTATTGACAAAGACAGCTTCTGGGGGAGAGAGTTTTCTTTCAGGGTATGGTAAATACATGGGAATGGTTTCTCGTACACTGAAATTTTATTTCCTGTTTGGAGTGGTAATTACACAGATGTGTTTGAGATTCATTCAATGATATACTTGAGATTTCTACATGCACATTACACTTCAATAAAAAGCTTCCTTAAATATGTATCATTACATAGTTGCAATTTAATGGAAAAAGATTTAAATTATTTTTTTTATAATAGCGTGTACACTTTGTAGAAAGTAAACAATAGAACATGCTTCCAACCTGGCAGAAAAGTGAGATTTTTCTTCCTCTTTTAAGCCAAGCACTTCATATTGCATCAAAAATAAATTGCTAATGGCACAATTTCTCTTGGACTGGAGGAAAGTAAATTCAGAACTCCTCATTCTAAGGGAATGTAATGATTAGACTAGGTTTAGGAAGCCCAAATTACCATTCTAGGTCTCAGAATGCACCAAAGTTTTGAAAAGCAAAATGTGTGTGTGAATGTGTATAATTAATTCTGAAAAATTAAGGTTAATAAGATGTTTATAATATACATATATGTTCAGAATAATGAAACAGAAACCAAAGACTTGTCTTAAAGAATGATTCCTAAAAATGAAAATATGTATATGTGCATATATATGGTATGTATATGCATATGTATGTATATATTTGCCCACAAAATCTGCCAGCAACATAGTAGCCTCTGGCAGAGTCCTGATGGTCTTCACCCCATCCTCTGGAGTGATGTGCCTACCTATGACTTTCAGAGACATAATTTTGCTTTAGGATGAGCCTCCGTATGCTATGACTTTTCACAAAATGGTTCTGGCATGGCATCAGAGGTTTGGATGATGTAAGAACATGACTATACCACATCTACATTTCCAAGTCTCAGACTGCTCTGAACAAATTTTTATAAAATATACACTATCCACACCTACATATAATATAACAGACAACCTACAGCTAAACATCATTTTCCTTCTGGTGCATAAAACTTTAAATGAAATATGAAACACACTGGGTGATAATCTAATATTTTTGCAGCTGATTTGTTTATGGAAAAATGATAGACTTGATATCAAACTACTTGAAGTATTTTCATTGAATTTGTCTTAAATGTGCTTTGCTGAAGTAAGCATGCTGTGCTTTGTGCTGGGTTTCGGGTTCTGCTTAATGATCACGAACCTATTATAATTGAAAGTCAGCAGAACTTTGGGTAGCAGATTCCCAACATCTTGGATTTAAGCTATGGTTTTTAAGATTCATTATATCTGCAGGCTGGGGATATAGTTCAGTGTAGAGCACTTGTCAAGCTTGTGAAAGGCCCTGGATTTTATCAGCAGCACTCCATCAAATCAAATAAAGGCAATGCAGTGTAGATAATGAAGAGAGTTTACATCATGAAGGTGCACACCCATAATGATAACACTTACTGAGCACATGAGCAAATGATTTATGTTTTACATACATAAAGACGTAAAGAATGGGACTAGAGAAAAGGCCCAACTGTTAAGAGTCCTTACTACTCTTGTGGAGGACCTAACCTGGGTTCCCAACACCCACATCACGACAGTCTATGACTCCATCTCCAGAGGATCAGATGTACTCCTCTGACATTTGAGAGTACCTGCACTTACATGCAAACACACACACACACACACACACACACACACACACACACACACACACACACAGAGAGAGAGAGAGAGTTTAATATTTTTTAGGTTTATTTTATTTTATGTGTAATTTTGCCTGTTTGTCTTTATTTATACCACACATGCACCCAGTACCTAGGGAGGCCATAAGAAAGCACTGGATTCTCTGGAATTGGAGTGAGTCACAGGTGGTTGTGGCCCATCATGTGGGTGATGGAAATGAAACCTGAGTCCTCTGCAATAACAACTGCTCTTAACTGATAAGCCATCTGTCCAGCCTCATACAACATAATGCAAAAATAAAATACAGTTTTAAAAAAGAAAAATCCCCAGGAGAAATATCTCTAATAAATTATAAATTGTGGGTGGTGTTTGAATGAGAGTGGCCCCATAGGCTCAGGTATTCGAACACTTGATTCCCAATGGTAGACAGTTAGGAAGGATTAGGAGGTGTGGTCTTGTTGGAGGAGGTGTGTCACTGGCAATAGGCACTGGGATTTCAAAAGCCTATGCCAGACCCGGTGTCTCTCTCTGCCTACTTCCTGGGTACCAGAATGTAGTCTCTCAGATACTTCTCCAGTAAGAGGCCTGCCTACCTGCTGCCATGCTCCCCAGCATAGTGGTAACAGACTAGACCTCTGAGTCTGCAAGCAAGCCGCCAGTTAAATGCTTCCTTTTCTAAGAGTTGCCTTAGTCCTGGTGTCTCTTCACAGCAATAGCACACTGACTAGGATACCATGCATCCTGTAAATACCTGGCAAACAAAACTGATTGAAAGTTCTGTAACTGGATAATGAAATGAACCATCCAACGCTTTATTGTATCAGATAACGTTTAGAAAATAAATACACAATTTATTTAAATACTTCAATAAGCACCTACGGTTCTGTTCATATTTTTCATCTTCTATGATTAGTTTTCTAAACTAAAAGAGAAGTAACTCCCAGAATGAGTTCCAATATTGATACTAGAAATATGCAAAGTATTCCATGCATACAAAGGATTTTTTCTAAATCAATTAGGACCAAAAGCTCCAGGCCAACCTGCTCTCTATATTGTGAAACCCTCTTCCACCTTCCCTGATCACCTGCCAGCACCACAGACCAGCATGCCCATGAGCTTATTTTAGCTAAAATCAAATAGGTTAACATCAAAACAGCAGGCTTGGCATGCCAGACTCTGAGAAAAGCAAGTTTAAACCATAGCAAGACAACCCTATAAATCCACTGGCATGACTGCTGTGAGAAAGGCTGACAGTGAGAGCTGGCAGGTATGAATAGCAGCTGGGAGGCTCCTGTTGCTGTGGGAATATAGATTGTAACTACTTTACATGCTTCATAAAAATGTAAGCATGCACTACTATGGCCCAGCAATGCAAGCTTGGGATGGCACTCAAGATAAGGGAAGTATGTCCGCACAGGGACTTGTGCTCATTGCTCGTAGATGTTCCAAGAGCATTCTCCTTGGGGAGGTTCTAAATGATGTCTAATCTCCTAAAGTTCCAGCGACAAAGCTAAGTTTGATTCCACCAATGTTCTCCCTAGGGAACTAATGAGATTATTGGGTTTCCTTATAGAATGTGGGTGAGGAGTCACTAACAGGAGCATGGGTGACTGAAAATCTTTGCCTACCATGGATGATGGCTTCCCCATAGCCATATAGGTGGAGCTTGCTTATCCTACTTCTCCATATTCTATTGACTCTAGCCATCCCCCCAAAAATAAAACAAACAATGCCATATTCAGTTAGGGCAAAATTGTATACAACTCGGGGAAGGCATGACTGGATACTCAGGTGAGGGTCCAGTGACTATTCCTTCTGTGAGAGAAGATCAAAAGTCACAAAGCCCAGCTGTGAGGACCTACAAGCCAGCATAGCTGTTCCTACTAAGAGTGCAGTTGTTCTGCCCAGAAGATGGTAAGATACACCAGTAATCTTTCCATAACAGCCACACCTTCAGTCAATCCACATATCCATCAACAGGTGAGAGAATAACCCCTGATGTTGCTTAGAGTTAAACACTTCTTCACAGCAACAAGCTGTGCATAGATACATCAGCACAGATAAGCCTCAAAAGCATTGTACTAAATGCAAGAGTAGCTACCACACAATATAAAAGAAAAACTCAAATTATGGGCTTGGAGAGATTGCTCTGTGTTTAAGAGCACTTGTGGCTCTTCCAGAGGACCTGGGTTCAATTCCCAGCATCCACAGGACAGCTCTCAATCATCTGTAACCCCAGTTCCAGGGGATCCGATGCCCTTACCTCACCTCTGCAGACACCAGTCACACACAGTGCACAGACCCATGTGCGTGCAAAACACCATACAGATAAAATAAATCTAAAAGAAAAAAAAATAAAAAAAACTTAATCTACAATTTTGGAAGACAGGCATTTTTGCCTGGAGCCAAGAATAGGGAAGAAGGTTATTCAAAATAGGGAATGGGAGGGGAGCTTCAGGGCCTGAAGAATGTTCTGTATTTTGAATGTAGCAGCAGCTGCATACATCCTTACATCTGTCAGGAGCCATTAGGTTTGCAATGCTTAAAAGCAAGTACATATTACTGAATGTAGATACGTTCCAATAGAATGGAGTTCTTGGAAAGTTCATCTTCTAACACAAGATAGTCAAAATATGTTCAAAACAGCAGTTTTTCATGTTCTTCAAGAAGCTTTACCCTCATGAAAACATTTCCCATAATTTCTCATCTAATAATTTGATCCCTTGAAAAGATCATAAAGTGTGTGCTGTGAGACAGCTCTCAGGTTCCATGGGCATAAAGGCTGGGAACTTCTGGGCTGGAGTTCCTTCCTCTTGACAAGTTGCTACTGGATTCCAGAACCAAACAGTCACTGATAACACACCACAATAATATCACACTGTTGCTACAGTGTGCCCCGACTCTTGCTCTACTCTCTAGAAGCAGGAATGATTTCCCTGGAGAAAATCAGAATGCTGTGGCTGGGAGGGACTTCCAGAAATATCTAGCATGGTGGTTTGCAAACTTTGCCTTTTCTTTTTTGACAGTTTAAAAACAGTTGTATCACACACAGAAGCCAAGTATACAAAACACATGCAAAGTCAGCTCCTTTGGTTTAAGAGGAATGGGAGAAACTATAGCCCATTCCACTGGAGTTTTAATATCACCCCAACAATGACAGTGATCCTCCAAGTCATTTCTGGGCTATCTGGACCCAGTTAGAAATCACTGCTAGTCTTCAGAAGTGTGTGTGTGTGTGTGTGTGTGTGTGTGTGTGTGTGTGTGTTAACCAGATTTCTGTTATTGTAACATGTCTGAGACTATCAGCTTAAGGAGAAAAGGTTTACTTGGACTCAAGGTTCTGGAAGTTCCAGTCCCTGCTCTACTGGCTGCATTGATTTTGAAAATGTGGCAAGGCCATACGTCATGGCAGAGGAAGTTTCTCACCTAATGGCACCCAAGGAATGAGGACAGAGGAAGAGACTGGTATTCACAATCTTCTTCAAGACCAAGCCTTAACAATGTGACAACATTCACTAGGCCTCACCTCTTAAAGGTCACCCCCCACCATGATCTATGGGCTGTGGACGCAAGGGTCCTTGGAGACACTTACTCAAACCATAGTATTGCACATCTGGTGTCCCTAGGCTTGATGAAGCTCTGGTATCATCTAGGTTTACAATCTCACTATCATCCCACCTGTTCTCCAAGGCTCTTCAGCCTCTGTGGTGATATCTTATTTGTGCTGAAATGTGGTGATATTTTATTTGTGCTTTAATAAATAAAGTTTGCCTGGAGATCAGAGGAAATAGCAAGCCATTTTAAGTAAACAAAGAAGTCAGGCAGTGGTAGCACATGCCCTTAATCCCATCACTTAGCAGGCAGAATCTCTGTGTGTTCAAGGCCACACTAGGGAACAGAGCCAAGCGTGGTGACATACACCTTTAATTCCAGTACCAACCATAGAGACCTGGAGGTCTGTACAGACAGACAGACAGTGACAGAGCTGTGTAGGAAGAGAAAGTGAGGTAGTTGGGCTAAGAGAGCCAATGAGAGGGCAGAACAGCAAGGCAATAAAGGCGTGGGTAGACAGGAAGCAACTCACATTGGGAAGCAGCGGAGTTGGTGAGGTGAGGTTAGCTGTGGCTTTCCCTATTTCCCTGATTTTTCTCTAAGGCTTTCACCCCTATACTTGGCTCCATGTTTTTTATTTAATAAGACCATTTATAAATTTGTCGACAACCTCCCCATCACCTTTTCCCCACTGTGAGCAACAGCCTCTGACCACACCTACCATCTCTACTGTTCATCCCTTCCCTCCTATAGCAAAGAAGCCAGTCCCCCACCACCAGCCCTTGATATCTAACCCTTCTCCTCCGTGCTCAGGGAAAAAAACAAAAACAGGAGGAAAGGAGCTTCTAGAATCTATCTACTCTAAAAACAATTGTAGGGCTGGTGAGATTACTCATTGGATAAAGCACCTACTGCACAGATGTGCGGGATCCTTAGAAATCACATAAAAAACCAAGTGGGTATTGTGATCCACCTGTAATTCTAACACTACCTAGCAGAGCAAGGTGGCTAGCCAAACTAGCCAAATCAGTGCTCTCCTGGTTCAATGGCAAGCTCTGCTGCCATAAATAAAGTAGACTGTGACTGTGGAAGTCACCTGACATCAACCTTTGGCCTCCACACAGGTGCTACATGCACATGCGTGTGAATGTTCACATTTGTGCACACCAAACTTACGTACACATTCATGTTCTTAGCAATGGAAGGTCAAGCCTGTCTCCCTGGCATCCCTCTGGACATGTTTCATGATTGTATTCCTTTCACACAGGAGTTGTGATTAGGTGACAGCTACCTGACTGACCCAGGAAAGTACTTAAGCCCAATCCTACCCGCACCATCTCTTTGCTCACATGAAGGCAGTGTGTCCATGGCTTCCCAAAAGCAGTGTGTGAGCTTCAACAACTGGGCCTCATGAGTCAGTTAGCGCTGATTCTAGCCCACCACTGAATTCTTTTGTGGTCCCATGTTTTCAAGATACATTCCAAACTAACTTGACTATGTTTTCTTTTTTCTTAAATAATAGAAGCATAGTTATTAAGATTTAAATATTAGCACAAAACCAGATGGAAGTGAAAAAATCCAAGTCAAATAAATGTACAGTTAAAAATTGAAGACATGTTGTAAGCAGGGGCTTATGAGATGGCTCTTCCAAGATTCAAGTCCCAACACCCATGTCAGACAGCTCGCAATGCCTATGTTCTGTGAAAGCTACCTGCACTCACATGACATGCACACACACACACACACACACAATACTACTACTACTACTAATAATAATAATAATATCAACTATAGAATAAAACAAACACATGTTGCAAGCAACAGAGAATGTTCACATACTAGTTCTTATAGAAGAGAGAGCTCCATTTCACATTTCATCCAAAGTATAACCAAGAGGTCTTGGAAAAGTCCGAATTCACCTCTGTGAGCTCAGAGTCTGGCCCTCCCATCCCCAGGCTGACTTCATTAAAGCCCATTCCCATGGGCAACTAGACTTTTTCTTGAAAGCAACAGGTGTAGTCCTGCCTCGGCATCTCAGGGCTGTTGTTACTTATGACTGCTGAGCTGTCTCCCTCAGATATCTACCTACACAGAGCCTTCTATCTCCAAATCTTTGTTCTGATGTTAACATCTTTTGAGATCTACTCTGAACATCCTATTTCATAATCCCCAAGAGAAACTGAAGAGGTCCAGTATTTAAGTGTATTTGCTGCTCTTCCATAGCACTCAAGTTCAGTCCCCAGCACCCACAGTGGACAGTTCACAATAACCTCCAGCTCCAGCTCCAGGACCTCCATGGGCACTTGAATGCACATGCACATACCCATACATGGATAAAAATAAATATTCTTATAAAAATAAACCCTTCTCAGATTTCCTACACCCCCCATATGCACACACTTGTGGGAGGGGAGCTATATACTTTTTTTCTATAGTGCTTATCCAATATTCCATACCAATTATTACTTTTAACATTTGTTCATTGTTTACTTTATCCTTTAACCAAAATAAAAGTTCTCAGCAACAATGATCAAAAATCTTTTTTTCTGTTGTTGTTCATTGATAAATTCCAAGTATGCAGACTGTGTCTTCTGGATAGGAAATATTTGAATTCCCTTGAATGATGAATTGGTGAACACAGTTTCATTCAGGTGGGTTTTCTTGTGTCCTCTTATACATACAGAGGATTCAAATGAGCTGATTAACCTTACTGAGCTAAATGTAAGACTCCTCGGGGAGTTAGATTAGATCATGTAACTAAGTCATCGACTAACATTAGCACTATAAACAACCGTGAACTCCTTCAGGGGTGACAAATTCTTTCAGGATATAGTTCTAGCACTCTCTCCCGAGTTCTGAGACTTCAGAGTCTCAGAATTGAATGAGATTTGTAACCTCACAGATCTGGGTTTCATGTGCCAACTTCATACTTCTTGTCCGTAAGAACTTCCTGTGATACACAGATTAGGAGATCATATCATCCATTTTATGTTCCTTCCGAGTCATGAAAAGCAGTAAAAGCTTTGCTAATTCCAAGCATCTGATTGTTTTCATGTATCTTTAGTAAAAATGTGATGTCTGTTGTTTCTTCTCATTCAGGGTACAGACAAGCTTCAGGTTCAGACCTGATTTGGAAGGACTGTTGCTGATGCCTGGCCCTTCAAAGAAAAGAAACAGTTTTGGAACACAAT
This sequence comes from Peromyscus melanophrys, assembly GCA_902168415.1. Lineage (NCBI taxonomy): Eukaryota > Metazoa > Chordata > Mammalia > Rodentia > Cricetidae > Peromyscus > Peromyscus melanophrys. The sequence continues at coordinate 40,223 of CABHPR010148712.1, forward strand.
TTCAAAATATTACTTTAACATTCTCACAAACCTAAGTTCCTCATAGATAACAGGAGACCAGCTTCCTGTGGAGCAATTGTGGACCCTCAAAGGAATTCAGATGTATTATATACATAGAAATATGTACAAAACACTCAGTGCTTTGCGAAACACCAGTGTAATAGAATGTAATAGGAAATATAAGTGGAAAATGGATAGAGAACTAAGAACTATAATGGTTAATCATCATCAACTGGACTAGGATTAGAGTCACCTAAGAGACATACCTCTGTGTGTGTGTCTGTAAAGGGACTTCAGGTGACATTTACCTGAAAAAGAAAGACCCACCTCTGAATGTGGGTTGTAGTACCCCCATGGGTCAGTCCAGACAGAATGAAAAGAAGAAAGGAGAAACTGAGTTTAGCAATACTTTTCATCTCTCTGCTTCCTGACTCCAGACTCGATGTGACCAGCTGCCTCGGATGTATGCCATGACTCCAGACTCGATGTGACCAGCTGCCTCGAATGTATGCCATGACTCCAGACTCGATGTGACCAGCTGCCTCGGATGCATGCCATGACTCCAGACTCGATGTGACCAGCTGCCTCGGATGCATGCCATGACTCCAGACTCGATGTGACCAGCTGCCTCGGATGTATGCCATCACAGCGGATTCACCCTTACCAGAAGCCTCCAGGATGGACTGTGGCCTCAAACCCTAAGCCAAAAGCAACCCTTCCTTCCTTGAATTGCTTTGAAGGGAATTTTGACCTAGCAAGAAGAAAAACAACCAACACAATAATCAACAAAAAAATATAATTACTCTGATAAAAAATTAAGCTCCAACATTTAGTTCTGGGAGGTGGTTGTGGGGTCTCAAATATGTCCTCTTTTTCTTAAGCAACCCTCCAATTTAACATAACCTCACTCAATAGAAACAAGTTATGGTGAAATGAAACAGATACATTTGAGGGACCCAGGGCTGGAGGGCCATTGTAAAGGGCTGAATGAGGAACTGGAATCTCTTCAGGATTCCAGGAAGCATTCTTCTCATCTCCGTTTGGAAGCCCTCTGCCTCTCTCTGTGACGACCTCTCAGGGTGCTGAAGATGGCTGCCCTGGAGCTGCCTGGCTTGCATCACACACTCAAGACTTCCAGCCCCTGAAGAGACTAACAGTGATGCCTCCCAATCCAAATTTCAGACTTCTGTGCCAGTCAGCTGTGGCCCAGTCTAGTATGGCTGACCCAGGAGAGATGTGTAGTATGACGGTGTTTAATTACAAGAGATCAGGATTTTTACGATCTCTTTAGTCAAAGACTTTCTTCTACTCTACAGGCTCAGCTCAAGCTTACAGTGCTTTGAGACACTTTTGGAGTCTATTGTAACCAATCTCTCACCTCATAACAGCATGGAAATATAACAGTTCTCAAGTCTAGTTAAGATTTCTGGAGTTTCTTCCTCACTGTGGATGCCCCAATTCTAACAGTTTCCATCTTCTCCTGGACCTCTTGCCTTCATTATGACATTGAAGAAGGTTGGAATTATTTCCCTTCCCTCTAACTCAGAGGTTCACAACCTTCCTAATGCTGTGACCTTTTAATATAGTTCCTTATGATGTGGTGACCCCCAATCATAAAATTATTTTTGTTGCTACTTCATAACTGTAACTTTGCTACTGTTATGAATTGTAATATAAATATCTGCTTTCTGGTGGTCTTAGGTGACCCCTGTGAAAGGACCATTCAACCCCCAAAGGGGTCGTGACCCACAGGCTGAGCTAGCTTGTCAAGGAAGAGACTATTCTAGCTACTGACACTCTGAAAAATAGTGTGTGGTCACACCCTTCCCATTCCTTAGAAAGAAGGACATGGAAAGAATGAAAAACAACATCAAAACAATGTGAAGGTCACAGTCATGGTGGAAACCATGGCAGCATGCAAGATGGAATCACGAACTCATGCTAGGAGTTTAGGGTGAGATTGTAATGCGACACATTACCCAGAAAGCATCAAAGGGGAAGCAGAAGCTATTAGTATTGTGTGGATAGAATATAAGAAGTTCAAGACAGCAAAATGAAGTGTAATTGAATAAAATGTTTTCTCAGAATATGACCTATGACTGGGAGATTGAATTTTCTCTTTGCATACTAAAGAACCCTGTGGTAAAGAAAAACAATTAAGACAGCCTTGGAAAGCACGTAAGTGTTAGTACTCTCTCCAAGTTTAAATTGAAAGACGATTTTGGGTTCAATGAATAACAAAATTTAATGAGCCATCTTTTGAATGAGTTAAGTGTAAATTAACCAGAAATACTCATGCTTGGCAACCATCTCCTCTATAAAGTAATTTCATTTTGTCAGAGTGTTGCTAATTTAAACAAGATGACCTACCCCACACATGGTATTCTTGCATTGCTAGCAGATTCTTCACCAATGGCATCATAATTTCCAAGAGACATTCCAGAAGACAGACACACAGGGGTGACAGAACTCCAACAGGCCCCACAGCCGAAGCTCGTCAAGATCATCCTAGCACCTCTGCTCTTTCACCGAGAATATCACTCTGCAAGGAAGAAAATATGAGTGATGATGCTGGTGGAGTAAGCTGACGAACTGAACGTCTGTTCTCCCCAGAGTCACCACTTCTCCTTTGCAGTGTCCGCAGACATCTGGATTTACTGCATTATCCTTACTGCTGTGCCACCTTGGGAGAAACGTGTGCCCATGCTGCCCTTCTTGCCATGTGGAATGACCACTAATGGGATGGATGGCAGCATAAGATCGAGTGATCCAGTGCAGTGAGACCAAACGCTGCTGTAGCTGATGATCGGTTCTCCAGGTGCTGGGGCAATTAGGGAAGCAGTGGTGAGCAGTGGCATGAGCAGGTCCTTTGCTAACAGCCACAGCAAAGCAGATGAGAGAAAATCAACAGACAACCAGGTGCTGAGTGCTTCTGGTGTTCACAGTACACAACTGTCTTAACTAGGGTTGCTATTGCTGTGAAGAGACACCATGACCATGGCAACTCTTACAAAGAAAAACGTTTCATTGGCGTTGGCTCACAGCTTCAGATGTTTAGTCCATTATCATCATGGCGGTAAGCATGGCATCATACAGGCAGACATGGTGCTGGAGAAGGAGCTGAGAGTTCTACATTTTTATTTTCAGGAAAAGGGAAATGAACTGTGAGCTACTAGGCATGACTTAAACATTCGAGACCTCAAAACTCACCCCTTCTGTAGTTGGAAGTTTTCCTGTGTCCCGGCTGGCTGGTGGTCAGGACAAATCTCTCTTACTGGTATTCCCCAAGTAAGCACACAGAGGCTTATACTAATTATAATTGCTTGGCCATTGGCTCAGGCTTATTACTGACTAGATCTTATACTTAATTTAACCCATAATTCTTATCTATGTTTAGCCATGTGGCTTGGTACCTTTTCTCAGTTCTGCTTTGTCCTCTTGCTTTCTCTGTGGCTGGCTGGCTGGTGACTCTTGACTCAGCCTTCCTCTTCCCAGAATTCTCCTCTTCGCTGACTCCACTTATACTTCCTGCCTGGCTACTGGCCAATAAGAGTTTTATTAAACTAGTGTACAAGGGCATTATCCCACAGCATCCTTCCTTCAAAGCTTGCACTTCTTTCAACAAAGCCACACCTACCCCAACAAAGCCACACCTCCTAACAGTGCTACTCCTTATGGACCAAGTATTCAAACACATGAGTCTATGGGAGCCATTCCTGTTCAAACCATCACAACAATGAACTCTCTTCAAGGCTCCAGAGCGAAATCACAAATATGAAAAGAAGAAGAAAGAAAAGGAGAAAAAGAAGAGGAGGAGGAGGACCACCACCACCACCTCTGGCTCTGTTCACCAATGAATGTTAAGGAAAGGGATTTATTGAGAGTATCAGGCAGGCTTGTTAGTATTCTAGGACTGAGTTAAGAATCAATACAGGCACAGTCCCATCTAGTCTGTCAGTGGGTTGGTGTCCATCTCACTGCATTACCGACCTAACAGTAGCAGCATGCATTTCTCTCCCCTCTGCCCTTTCTCTTTTTGAAGGTTAGTCATTACAAGCTCAGAAGTTCTAAGACTTATGGAAAAACCCAGAATGGGGTGAATGCACCAGTAAATCATAATTAATAACCATGAACCCCACACAGCTGTGTCAATGACATTGGGGTCCAAGGTCTCCTCAAGTTCAAGTGTGAGTTAATTAGGGTTTCTATTGCTGGGAAGAGACACTATGACCATGGCAACTCTTATAAAGGAAAACATTTCATTGGGGCTGGCTGACAGTTCAGAGGTTTAGTCCATTATTATTATGGCAGGACATGGCAGTGTGTAGGCAGATATGGTGCTAGAGAAGGAGCTAAGAATTCTACATCTTGATCTGCAGGCAACAGGAAGTGAACTGAGTGTAGCTTGAGCAAAGGAAACCTCAAAGCTCACTCCCCAGTGACACACTTCCTTCAACAAGGCCACACCTACTCCAACAAAGCCACACCTCCCAGTAAGGCCATTCCCTATGGGCTTATATCGGCAATTACGTTCAAACCACCACAAAGAGTGACTTCCTACAATCACAACAACGAAGCCTCCCTGAGAGTTTAGCTCTTATGGGGTTAGTGGGTTGTTGTGCTGTTCAGGTGGAGCTTTGACGTTGAATGCCTGGGCAGGCCGTGGGCTAGTGTAATCTCCCTTTATGAATATAGACATTGTCAGAGTCAGGCATATACAGAACAAGCAGGTTCCCAGACAGGATCCCAGAACTCTGGCTTTTGTGCATATAAAAGACGGAACTCTAATCCCTCAGACACTCCTCTGCCTCCATTGGGATGCTGTGATGGTTAATCTTCACTGCCAACTTGCTGGGATGTAGAATCACTATGGAAACAAATCTCTAAGCATGGCTATGAGGGACTATCTAGATTAGATTAAATGAGGTGGAGAGATCCACCCTATATGTGAACAGAACCATTTCATAGACTGTGGATCCACACTGAATAAAAAGTAGAAAGTGGGGCTGCAGAGATGGTTCAGTGGTTAAGAGTACTTATTGCACTAGCAGAAGACCCAGTTTTGACTCCCAGTACCACATGGTGGCTCACAGTCTTACATAACTCCAGTTCCAGGGGATCTGAAGCCCTCTTCTTACTCTCCTGGGCACTGGACATGCATATGGTGCACACAGATGCAGATTAAAAACTTACAACAGAAAATAAAGCAGATACATCTGAGAAAATATATTTTTTTGGGGGGTCGGGGTTCGAGACAGGATTTCTCTGTGTAGCTTTGCCCCTTTCCTGGAACTCACTTGGTAGCCCAGGCTGGCCTCGAACTCACAGAGATCCGCCTGCCTCTGCCTCCCAAGTGCTGGGATTAAAGGCGTGTGCCACCACCGCCCGGCTCTGAGAAAATATTTTAAAGTAGAAAGTAGAGCACAAGCATTGATCTCTACTTCCTGACTCTGGACACCATGTGACCAGATGCCCCCTGCTCTTTCATACCTTCCCCTCCATGATGAGTTGCTTCTCCTGGAACTGTACGCTAAACTAAATCTTCCCTCCCTCCTTCCCTTCTTTCCTTCCTTAACTTGCTTTTGTTGGCCTATTGAATCAAGCAATAAGACAAGCAATTAATACTGATGTAGACTTCTGATAATTGGTGAAAATATAATCACCATAAAAGACTGGCTATGAGTCAGATAAGACAGGACCGACTAGTCCCAGAGAGCCAGCAGTGCTTTGTAACTCTTCGCATCTCTGTCCATGTTCTTCTCCACATTGTTGTCATAGTTCCCCCCACCCGCTTTGCCCTCTTCCAACATCAACAGCTCACTGTTTGCCTTACTCAGAAACATGACAGAGAAAACAGATGAGTTATGTGCTGGCACCTGTGTCTCTGGGTCTTCTCTCATCATGATGACATTGATGGTGACATCTCGGGTAAAGGTGAGTATTAGGTTTTCCTACAGTTCCCCAAATGAAAACCTCTGTTAGGTACTGTGGGGTGTGTGTGTGTGTGTGTGTGTGTGTGTGTGTGTGTGTGTGTCTGTGTGTATATGTTACTATTAAGGAAAGCAATAGTACCCTCCCTGTCAGAAGAGTTGGTAATTACAAAGTGGAGTCTTGATCATTAGTCTCCTGTCCTTTAAAATTGTGCTTTTATCTTTTTATGGCCACACCCAAATATATATAAGAGGAATATGAGGTAACATTATTTTCTTAAGGCAGAGACAAGGGTACTTAATTAATGTTGAGGGACTTTAATATAAGTTTCTTGGTCCATAGAATAAGATCTACCTGTTGTAACCAGAGAATGGATGATGGTCAGGACTGCAATAGAATAAAAAATTGTCAAATTCTTCCTTTACTCATGACTTCTTTTTATAGTGTGCCCTTAAGTCTCTGTATCTTTCAGTCTCATGTCCCATATTATTACAAGCCATGAGTTCACAACTTCAACACCCAACTCTCACACTCATTAGTCACAAGTACATAGTGTCCCTGTGAATGGAGACCTTCTACAGTTTGCCAGTGCACATTACAGCCCCTTATGCCACAGCCACAGCTGTGTGGAGTTCATGCCGGTGCCTTTCCTGCAGTCTTGAGTTTTCTCACAAGTCTTAGAACATCTGAGCTTGAGACGACTAACCTCCAAGGGAGAAAGGGCTGAGGGGAGAGAAACACACGTAGCCATTGTTAATCACTAAAGTTAAGTTGGTGTTCAGCAAATGGGAAAAGTGCTGATACATTGCATAGCTTGGAACTAAGGACTAGTATAGCATTTCTGAAATATTTATGCAACACATCACACCAGTAGACAGGTTTAAATAGATGTAGTTGAACCTACCTTAACTGCATTTGTAGAAGCCACAATAATTTATCCAAAGACCTTTGTTTCTCTCAGCTGACCTGGGCGTAGGTAGATCTGTTTTTGTTCTTTTTTTTTTTTTTTTTTTTTTTTTTTTTTGGTTTTTCGAGGCAGGGTTTCTCTGTGTAGCTTTGCGCCTCTCCTGGAACTCACTTGGTAGACCAGGCTGGCCTCGAACTCACAGAGATCCGCCTGGCTCTGCCTCCCGAGTGCTGGGATTAAAGGCGTGCGCCACCAACGCCCGGCTCTGTTTTTGTTCTTTAGATAAAGAGGAACTGAAAAACCCCACAGTCAAACAAGCACGGAGGCAGGAGTGAAGGAGGCAGAGGCGGAGGAAGGGTTCATAAAGAAGCACTGAGGTAGGGAAAACACAAGTGTGTCTTTGTGTCATGGGAACTGAAGATCTCCGAAGAAGCCACATTTGTAGTGAAGAGCATGCGGACTACTTGGCTGGCTGAGGACAACATTGTGACTGCCGAGCTGTGCAACACTGCAGACCAAGAGCTGACGTCACCTTCAGTCATCCTCAGTCTCCTCTACTAGCCATTTCAGTCACCCTCCGAGTGTAGTGGAACGTCCCCATAACCATTAGATAAAACTCTTGGGACGCAAGCTGAGTTTGACAGGCCTGCAGGCTCCACCAACTCTAAAGCTAAACATGTGATAAATATAACACCTAAAGCTCAAAACGACACAGCCAGCCCAACCCCCTTTATGAAAGGTAAAGTATGAACCCTGTTAGCTTCCCTGCCTGTCCGAAGCTCACCTACCTCACAGCCTGCTGCAGAAGCTCATGGAACCTGGTCCAAGTTAACCCTGTCACTCAGTGTGGCATGCCATTCAGAGTGGGCTACACCCCAAGCTGGTTCTGAGGACAGTTCCAACAGAGGCTAAGATGCTGTGGAAAAAGGCAGCATCAGAAAAGGATTTCATTTTTCAGGATTCTCAAGCATTCAAAGCTGCTTCTTTTCAAAGGTCCTGAGGTATCAATACTTAAAATTAACCATGCTTCTTAAAAGCTGTCCACCGTATTATTTACACAAAATATATTCAGATGTTTTCAGTAATGATAGTTACTCACTTCATTGGCTTCAGAACACTACAATTTTAAAAAATACAATATACCAAAAAGATATGGAGTAGAAGCTATTACGATTTTTATATATTTGGTGTTTTTCTCACTTGTCATGAAAAATATAAGAATTATTAGTAAAATATGATTATTCACATTGAGTATGGGTTGTAAAGCACTATCATTTTTTCTGAGAAAGAAAAGCAAAATTTCCTTTTAGAAAGGAAGAAAAACAGTAAAGATTAATAAAAAGAAGAATACAGCCAAACCCCAGTTGGCTCCCTGTTGAAGGAATTCTCTCTGATTGACTTTAGGACCCACACTGCGACCTCAGCACATTTCCATGCTGTCTCTTCTGGATGGCACATGCATTTCCTTCACTGGTTTCCAGGTCTGTGGGTAGACAAACTTCCCAGAGACAGGACTAGGGCCTGGCGCAGCAGGATCGGCATCTTCTTCATGGTTCTTGTCATTGTTTGCACAAAATGTCTTTGTGCTTTGTTTGGCTTCTTTGCCAAGAAGGCATTTGTTTATTCAGTTTTCCTTTTAAATGCCCAAGGGTTTCAATTAAGGAAGTCTCCATTTAGAGAAAATGCACGCAGAGGGGTTTATAACACAAAAGACTGGGGGCGGGGTGTCAAAAGGGTTGGCCGTCTAATGTCCAGGGTGAACACTGATGTTAATAGAAGGCTGCCATAGGCAGTATTTACATGAGAAGTCCATTTTGATTGCTTTTGTCACACAATAAAGTAAGGATGTGACATGGCTGATATATTAATCAACTCCCTGTGCGAATCAAGCTTTATCCCATAATATGTTGTAAACCTCAAATACACAGAAAGAGATTTACTCTAAGAACTATTTATCATTCAAAATTCATGCCATTTGTCCCTCTTGGGACGTGCCTAAGCCTTTTTGTTTATTTTTAATGTGCATTTTAAATAGTTATCCATTAAAAACAATCCCATATGTTTGTAATATAATTTTCGAGAAGCAACAGCTCCTTAGCTGTCTGAGGGCTTGCCTCTTTATTCTAATTCACAATGGCACTGGTTCGTGCAGCAATATAAAACCCAACTTTAGCTGTCATCTATTAATGAGTAAAAATAAAGATAAATTAGGTTCTTCTGGTTTTCATAGTTTCCTCCAACTCCTTGAGAGCCAATTAAGGGGTCACTGAGCCCTGTTTCTTTGAATTTGTGGGCCTATATTTTGCCTCTAAAATATTCTGTAATATTGGTGTGACACCAAACTAGAAATAAAAATCTAATAGTTCAGTGAGTTCTCGATTAGATGTCATGCTGAACTTCTCTTCAGCAGATTTGAGGAGCGACTCACCTCCATTTGCTTTCCTGTATATGGACATTAGCATCCAGCTAAGCAGCAAGTGTTGAACGCTGTCAGCTAAGGAACTGCTCATAGCCAATTCCTAGCATGGTACATAAGGTGCAAATTTCAAGGCTGCCTCACTGTCATAGGTTGTTATTAATAGATACAGGTATTTAAATAATACATAGTGAAAGCAAAAATACTAATGTGCCAAAGTTGAGAAAATACGAGAGACATCCACTGTAGGGTATTTCCTCATGGAATTATTAATAATATTTAAACATAAAAATACCTAGAAATCATTCCCTTGACAAAGTTACAATGCCCAAGATTCTGATGGAGTAATGAGATGATGGAGGGGTGGGAGGGCGTGTGTTCTCCAACAGAACTGTAAGCACATGGACACTAGAAATGCCTTGTAAGACTGGCATGAATGTAGACATAAACACAGATAGAGACCATTCATTTAATTAGGTGTAAATAAGGTATTCATGATTTATTTGCAGACATTAATATCATTTCCTCACCTTATCTACTGTCTATAATGAAACAGTGAACATGAAAGTGCATGTCTTAACAGGATAGTGATTTCTTTCTCTTTTGTTTTTGTTTTGTTTTGCTGTTTTTGGAGACTGGGTTTCTCTGTAACAACCCTGGCTGTCCTGGAACTCACTCTGTAGACCAGGCTGACCTTGAACTTACAGAAATATGCCTGCCTCTGCCTCCTGAGTGCTGGGATTAAAGACGTGCACCACCACTGCCTGGCACAAGATGGTGACTTCAAGTCTGTTCTGTATGTCTCCAGAGGAGGAACTGGGGCCCAGTGGCTGCACCAGTGCCTGCATTTCTCCCAGCTGGAAGGAAAACTCCCTCTTCTCTATAGCCTTGCACTGCTTTCCCCTCTTGTGGATGTAATATGCCTACAGAGAGGTGGGAATCTCAGGAATAAGTGTTTGTTTTTAGGTGCCTGTTCTCCCTGCCTGTTGGTGATTTTTGAGTTTCCTTTGGAGAAATATCCGTTCAGGCTCTTTGCCCTTTTTTTATTACCATATATTAATTAGGTATGATCATTTGTTTCATGACATTTTTATACCTGCACATAAATGTATCGTCTACCTTTTAAATATTTTAAGAAGTTTTGTGTGTGTGTGTGTGTGTGTGTGTGTGTGTGTGTGTGTGTGTGTGTTCCACAGCACACATGGAGGTTAGAGAACAACTTGCAAGAGCTGCATCTCTCCTTGTGCTGTGAGAGTCCCTGAGGCTGAACTCCAGTTGCCAGTCTTTCCAGCAAGCACCTTTCCACACTGCGCCATCTCACTGGCCTGCGGTCTTCAACGGAACTGTTCTCTGCTATTGAGTTGTAAGAGTTCTTTACAAATATCTCACCAGATATAGGAATTACAAATGTTTTCTCCAGCCTTTGGATTGTCTTTTTGTTTTCTTAATTGTTTCACAGTTCAGAAGTTTTAATTTAATGTAGTCCTATTTCTTTTGCTTCTGGTGGGATATTGTTAAAGGTCACTGCAAAACCAATGTCAAGGAGATTTTCTACTATGTTCCCATCGAGAATTGTTGTTAGGCAAGGTCTCATATTTAGGATGGTATAAATTTTGAGTTGACTTTTGTATGGGCACTAGAGTCATACTTTATTCTTTTCCATGTGGGAATCCAGTTTCTTCTCTATACCATTTCTTTTTGCTGGGGGGTGGGAGTGTAAAGACAGGGTTTCTCTGTATAGCCATGACTGTCCTGGAACTCATTCTGTAGATCAGGCTGACCTAGAACTCAAGAGATCCACCTACCTCTGCCTCCTGAGTGGTGGGGTTAGAGGCGTGGGTCACCACTGCCCAGCCTTCTACACCATTTCTTCACTCTTTTTTCATGTTGGTTTTGTCTTGAGAGTTTTCTGCTTGTTTCTTCATTGTCTTTTGAGACAGAGTCTCACTCTGTAGCATAGGCTGGCCTGGAACTCTCTACGTAGCCCCATCTGGCACGAACTCATGGCAATCTTCCTATCTCAGTTTCCCAAGTGCTGAGATTACAGACATGAGCCACCATTCCCTACTTCTCAGCACCATTAACTGAAGACCTAACCTTCCTTTTCTGTCTTCTTGGTGACCTTGTTAATTGACATGTAAGTGTGGCAGCATTTCTATTCTATTCCATTGGTTCACGTTACTGCTTTTTTGCTACTACCATATTGTTTTTAATGCCGTAGGATTTTAGCTAAGTCTGGTGATTCCAGTGTGGTTTGTCCTGTCAGAATTGTTTTAGGTATTTGGAGTATCTTAGATTAGTATACATTTTATGATATTTGTTCTATGTTTTTCAAGAATGACAATGAGATTTTGATAGGAATTGTGTAGAGTCTGTTGCTTTTGGCAGTAGGGACATTTTCACACTTTGGATTCTTCTGATCCAGAGAGCTTCCCATTTATTTGAGTCTTCTTCCATTTCTTCTATCAATGTTTTGTAGTTTTTCAGTGAACAAATTTTTCACCTTCTTTATAGGTTTGATTTCTCATTTTTTATGCTATCACTAAATGGAATTATTTTCTTGATTTCCTTGACAGTCGGTTTATTGTTAATATTAACAGATAGATATACTACTGCTTTTTTGCATGAGAATTTCTATATCTTGAAGCTTTGCTGAATTTATCTATTGATTATAAATCATTTTGTTGGATCTTTGGTGTTGTCAACACATAACTCATGGTCATCTACAAAGAGAGTTGACTTTACTACTGTTCCAGTTTGGGTGCCTGGCATTTCTTTTTCTTGTCTGATTTCCCACCTTGAAATCTTTTTTGAATAGGGGTGGTGAGAGCAGGCCCCTCCATTTTCTACCAGTTCTTTGTTATTAGAAATGTTTTCAAATGTTATCCACTGATTATGATTTCATCTGTAGGGTTTTTTTTTAATAACAAATGTCCTTTCTAAGTTGAGTTTTTTTTCTAATAAATGTCCTTTATTAGTTGAGAAATCAAACTTTTAAGACTTATCATCAAGAAAGGATACTGAGGGGATGGAGAAATGGCTCAGTGGTTAAGAGCTCTTGCTATTCCCTCAAAGGATCCAGGTTTAGTACCTAAATGGTAGCTCACAAACATCTGTAATTCCAGTTCCAGGGAATCTGACACCTTCTTCTGGCTCCACATGCTCCAGGCACTCATGTGGTACACAGGCACACATACAGACAAAACACTCATGCATATAAAATAAAAATTGAGAAAGAAAGAACACTGAGCTTTGTTAATGGTTTTCTTCATCAAATTTGGATGATCATGTGGATTTTCTCTTCCATTCTGATACTGTGATGCATCATGTCAACTTATTTGCATATTTTAAACCATCCTTGCACACCAGTGATTTGATCATTATGTGTGCTCTTTGTGATGTGGTATGGACACAGTTTGATATTTTATTGAGGATTTTTGTACCAATTATCATCAAAGAAATGAATATGTAGAAACTAAAAGCCATGTTTCTGAATAATCAATGGATCAAAGAAGACATCCAAAGGGAGACTAAAGATCTCTTGAAATAAGTGACTGTGGCGATTCAACACATCAAAAAGATCTACGGAATACGGTCAAGGGTATTCTGGGACATTGTTAGCCAAGAGCATCTCCTTTAAAAGAGAAAAAGAGAGATGATCCTGGCACACAGTTATAAGAAGAACACTCAAGAGATAGAGTGGGAGCATTACAAGTTCAAACTCAGTTTCAACTACGTAACAAAGTAAGGCCAGCCTGGGCTACAAGTGATTCTATCCCCAAAAAATCAAAAGAAAAAAATGTTGAAAACAATAGCCTAGGACTGTGCCTCTGGGACTAGTAAAAGAAAAAAAATAAAATAGAAAACTAAAGCTAAAGTCAGAAGGAGGAAACAATAACAATCATAACAAAAATAAATAAACCAAGAGAACCCACAGGGGAAACATCAATAAAGTGAGTTCTTTGAAAATAATAAATAAAATCAGCAATCCCATTGCTAAACTAAGAGGTGAAAAAGAGAAGAACCAAATAAATAAAATCAGAAATAAAGTGGAGACATTACAACAGATGCCTCAGAAATAAAATGGACCATAAGAGATTATTGTGAGCAATCATATGCCAATGAGCTGGATAACCAAGAAGAAACAGACACATTTCTAGAAAATACTAACGATGAATTGGAAGAAACAGAAAACTTAAGCGGACAAGTCACAAATGAAGAGACTGAAGAAGTAATTAAAACCTTCCAGCACCACCAACAAAGCCTAGGGCCAGATGGCTTCGTGGCTTTCATTCTAACAAACATACCAAGAATTATTACCAATACTTCTTAAATTTTTCCAAAAATATATAGCTAAAGGGAATGCTTCCAAACACATTTTATTAAGCCATCATTTTGATGCCCAAGCCAGAGCAAGAAAAAAATTATAACTCATGTATTTAAAAATAGTTTAACATTTTTGTATTAGTATTTTTTGAGTGTAGCAAACAGAAGAAATGCACATGGATCCAGTGACTCTCAGTACTTCAAATAAGAATACATTTGGGGGAAATGCATACCTCTAAAAGCATTTAAAAATTATAAAACTCTGTCATTGAATGGCTATCACAATTACCATTTGCTAAGGTCTGAAATATTAAGGATCTGCTTTCTCTCTTCACCACATCTACTCAAGAATGAAGGCCATTCTCAGCATTCAGACTGTTAACATTCGAGAAAATGTCCACAGCAAAGTTACTGCACAGGGCCCAGGGGAACCCTCTGGAGAGACTTCAATCACATCAATGTAGAGCTGAGTCTCCTTGCAAAGAAAAAGAAGAGGCCC
>CABHPR010148713.1:15182-38796 GCA_902168415.1 Peromyscus melanophrys
TAGACACTCTACACCCTGGAGACACTCCACACACCTATAGACACTCTCCACCCTGGAGACACTCTCCACCCTGGAGACTTTCTCCACCCTGGAGACACTCCACACACCCAGAGACTTTCTCCACCCTGGAGACACTCCACACACCTAGAGACTTTCTACACCTACAGATCAAGTCTTAGAGACATGAGATGACTTGTTCAAGATTGTCAGGCTAGTAAGGTGCAAGAGTCAATGATGAAAATCCAGTAGCCAGATTTTTACTCTGTAAAATTACTGATGACATTTATCACTTACAAGGGTGTAGTGGGTACCTATCCCTTCACTTGTAAGTTACACCGCTAAATAAACCTCCCTTTTAACTACGTGGAGTGGCCTTAATAATTTCACCAATACAAGGGTTGGGAACTTAACTAATTTCTCAAGTCAATCCATAGAAGCTCTCTGATGCCTCGCCTCTGCTATGCATTACTGCATTACAAAGATTCAGAAATGAATAAAAAATCTCCATCCTCAGCTGAACATGGAGGTGCTCCCATAGCAGTAAGGCTGAAGCCAGCCTGTGTTACACAGTGAGATCCTGACTCAACAAACAAACAAAAACCAAAAAGCAGGCAAATTAAAGCCACCACGTCCTCCATTGAGGATCTTTGCATCTTCCAAAGGAAGTCACAAACCGAGGCATGGATGGATCGATCAGTCCTTGGAAGAGGCTGCTCTGACTCGGGTGACTGGTTAGGGCTTCTTCCCCAAAGCAGGTACCAAGTCAAAGTTTCAAAATGTATTTGGAAGGTGATCCCAGGACACACGGACATGTAGTAAAGAGAAGGACAGAAAGGACAGGAAGGCACCACAGGATGTATCACATGTTCCTGCTGAGGAGATCTGTGTTCATTCCCCAGGGAAACTCTGAAACAGTGGAGACACGGCTTGTTGTCATCTCAACTACTGGGGGAAAAGGTAGGTATATTCCCCTGTCCTGCCCATCATCCATCCAGGGCTGCTCTGGAGACCTTCGGTCTTTGCATTTCTAGCTTACTGGATACATGGGTCCAGCACACTCTTGACGTATCCTGTGCTTTAAATTTTCATGAGGACAGGAGGAGAAAAGCTGTGTCGCTGTCTCCATTGTCCTAATATCACTTAGGAAAGAAAGCTTCAGAGATGTTCTGTAATTTGCCCAAGGTCACACAGCTAGTGAATATTGGAGCCAGGATTTGAAGGCCAAACAGTCTGGCACTTGCTACCCTGTGAAAGTGAGTGTCCAGCTTGGAGTCACCATCTGCCTGTCCCTAGATGCTCTCTTGGGAAGCTTGCTTTCAGGTGACACCAGGACATGTTCTTGAGAATATCCTGTGTAGACATGAGTACTGGGCAAATATTGAGACCCCTACCCTGGTCACAAGTGACAAAGTGTGTCACAGAGGAGGAAGGTATTGCTAAGCTAGATTCCCGGTGTGAAGATTAGGCATTAGACAACAGGGTGCTTACTGCAGGGGTCTGTGCACCTCTCTCCAAAGGGCCTGGCAGGCTCCATCCCAGAGGCAGAACTGGCCAGAGATGCTAAAGTCAATCCCAGTGACATCAGTCTCTGGCATCTTGTATGACGCCCATGTTCCTGTCCTGGCTTCCTGAGGTCTTTACAACCAAGTCCCATTTGTGTCTTGAAAAGCTCCTAGCCACTCTCCCCAGGCTGCTTTTCCTGCCTATTCTCACCACTTCACACTGCCGCCCTGCTTCACACAGCCGCCCTGCATCCTGCCTTTGAGGCCTTGTCCATCCTGAGAGCCTCCGTGGTAAGCTCCCTCTTGCACAGCACCCTTCTCAACAATCTGGGCTGAAGGACTTTGCTTGGCCCCCTGTCATTGGCCCAGCACTCTTCTGCAGATTCTAAGCATGCCAGCAATAAAACGCCATAATCCACTGTATTCCTTTTCCAAATCCCCAAAGCTTCGGAAACTCTAAGGGTTTTGTTTCTGTCTTCATTCGTTTGTTTGTTTTGTGCCTTTTCTTTTTCATCGTGTATGGTAACAGAAGCAGACCTAAACTGACACAAAGCTATTTATAGTTTTTATTTGATCTAAATATTCATACTTTTCACTGCATAAATATTCATGTCTTTGCTTACAGAATGCAGCCCCAGACCCTGCTGAGATTTTATATAATAAGTGATCTGTGTACCATATTTCTTCTCTAAAAGCTGAATGATTCTGAATTATACAACACATCTGGCCCGGGGGGACTCTGTTATGGAGTGAGCGTCTGTGATAGTAATAATGATGGTGGCCACTTCTACAGACCACACTCTTGACGTATCCTTTGCTTTAAATTTTCATGAGGACAGGAGGAGAAAAGCTGTGTCGCTGTCTCCATTGTCCTAATATCACTTAGGAAAGAAAGCTTCAGAGACGTTCTGTAATTTGCCCAAGGTCACACAGCTAGTGAATACCAGAGCCAGGATTTAAAGACCAAGCAGTCTGGCACTTGCTACCCTGTGAAAGTGAGTGTCCAGCCTCGAGTCACCATCTGCCTGTCCCTAGCTCCCTTGGGGAGCTTGCTTCTTCTGACACTGAATTCCAGGCTCTGTCTTCCAAGCCCCATTCCTACAATGTCCAGTTCAGTTGATGTGGACTTTAGATCTACCTGGGAGGCAGCTTTCAGCAGCTTCTTGCCTTTTTAGTGGTCCTCAGCCTATCTTGGGCCATAGTCTCTGAGAGAGCAACTTGTGTTTGGCAGCCCAGCCCCTCAAACCTGCCTCTCTGTATCAATCTAGCAACTCTCCTTCCTTGCCTGCTCCTCCATGGTTAAAAACCACTTCGGTCTGTGCTCTAGATTCTGGGACCTTATGTGTGCCCAGGCCTTAGTGACAAGAGGTGGAAGTCATAAATACCCGGATGTGGAGGTCAGGGTCTAGGCTTCTTTGCTGGGGCTCCCATGAGCTTGCTTATGAAATGACTCCCATGCTCAGCTCTGCAGCAGCATGTACGTAGCAAATATTTCCACAGTACCAGTGTTAGAATGGAGTCCAAGAAGAAAACGCTGGATCCAGAGTTAGTCTTTACTGTGATGATGATAAGCAAATGTCAATTGCTCGGTCGGTGTCCATCTCTATGATAGTACATGTACCTGGTTGATCCTCACAACAGCCCAGCGAGGAACTGACTGCTCCCCAATCTTCCTTCCATGGGACAGGACTGAGGAACCAAAAGTGGTTTAATCTAAGGTCTCACACTTACTCTACCAGCTAACTGCCACCAGCACAGCCATGCAACAAAGCATTCCAAAAGTCAGGTGTAGAAGGAAACACGTGCGTGTTATCGTTCACACGGGTGCAGTGCGGGGTGCTGTCTTAATCTCCCTAAGCTCTGATTGTGTGGCTCCAAGCTGGAGGCAGGTCAGGAGCGATGGCTAGCATGCATGTGTTCTTTGCATGTGATGATGAAAGGGACCACTCTGCTGATTACCCAAGCAATTTCAACCTTGGACCACATCACACCTATAACATCCATTAGCTGATAGAAGTCAGATGACCAAAGCCAACATCCCGGACAGGAGTTACAGGTGTAACGCCTCCAGTTGGCCAAGGCAGGTAGTATGGCTCCGCCCAGTATCCATGGAGGAGAGAAACCAATCCCTTTCATCTTACACAGGAAAGGGAAACAGAGTGAGCCCGTGCGGAGAGCCAGCCATCTTGAGAGTGCTGCCAGACATGCCCGGGGCTTCCCAGCACTAAAGCTTGTCTTTTCAAGCTTCTCCTTGCCTATAACAAGCACCTACGGCAGCAGATCTTTTGGTCACACAGCAAACACTGTCTGTGAAGTCTATGGGTTTTTTCTCCTTTGCTGGGGAGTCAGTTGGCAGAAAGCTGCTCCTGCAGACGTGGGATAGTAACTAGCTGAGCATCTCAGAGACTCACATAGCCCAGCATCTCCTTCCCTCTGTGACTCAGACCTATTATCAAGGGACCCACTCTCTCATCTCTTTCCTTACACATTCCTCACCCAAGTACACATGTGGCTTCTCTGTGCAGCAGACCCACCCTCGAATGTTCTGGAAGGAATAGTTAGAAATCCCCAAGACCTGGTGTTATTTGCAGTGGGAGAGGTCCAGGTAGGACTGAGTCGCACTGGACTCCGTCATCTGTGTTTTGTTCCAGCTCCTGACATTTGGAAAAGGCTTGAGCATCTTATTAATGTTTGCTATTTTGAGCTTCTCTGTGAGATGATAGAATTAACTGCAGAGTCCTGGAAAACAGACTTGCTATTTTCCTTTGTAGAGGAACAAAATCTGAAAGTCTTTTCTTAAGTGCTGGGATGGCTGGCGCTCACTGTCAGGGTGTTAAAACATTGAGGATACGCAGATCCTCATATTGCTGCACTCCAAGTCAGAAATGGCCTCAAGGCATTTGGGAAACCACTCCCAAATGATCAGAGAACACTCAACCTGGCTATCATCCTTATTCTAAAACTTCCTTTTCACTGTACCAGTGAACTAACTGTAGAGTTACCGGTAACACATCACCATCCTCTGTGCCAGTTCCTAGCACGCGTCTGAGAAATCCTCAGTCTCCTCCCTAGAACATCTACCAATTAACGCTTTCACACCCTGCGAATATCCCTTGGATCCTTTCGGATCCTTTTGTGATCCCTCACACCAGGCAGAACTCTGGTTGGGCTCTGGTGCACACACCCATGCAGTCCCCTCTGTGTGAGTGTGGGGGAGGTAACTATGCAAGGGGCTAGGTACTGATGATCAGTTGCTTTGGAATCAGTCGGTGGGTGAAGTCATCCTGGGTGAGCATTTATAAAGAATTCTCTTCTTAGAGTTAGGTCCCATCCTCTTGTTTGAAGGAATGAACTGACACTCTGTGGGAGCGTTTATGGAGGGGATAAAGAAGTATTTATGGAAGGGATAAGCAAGAGCATGCCATCTGAGGAATAAGGAACCATGACAAGTTTCCCTCCCTGCCAGCAACCACATGGAGTCCAGCCTAACTGATCCTTAGCTTCAGCCTCATACGAGTCTGAGCAGAGTCCACCTGGGTCAGTTCTCAGTGTCTAGCCCACGGCAACAGTGAGTGATTTGGACTGTGAGTCACTGGACTCACGCTCATTGGTCACACAGCAATAGAAGACTGCAGTGTCCCCTTGTCAAGAACTACAGGCAGAGCATATATCCATATCCTCACTGTCAGATCGACGGGGTTTGCGGTCACCGAGGAGATGGATCTCCAGAATATCTGTGAAGGCATCTCTAGAGAGGCTCAGCTGAGGAGTGAAGACTCATTCCAACTCTTCCAGGCTTCATCACACTGAATAAAAAGGAAAAAGCAAGCTGAGCGCTGGCATTCTCCGCTTTTTAGCTGTTACCACAAACCGGATCTCAGACAGCCATGCTCTCCCCACCATGATGGGCTACATTCTTCTGAAACGTGAGCCAAAGTTAGCCCTTTCTCCCTCAGCTAGGTTTCTGTCTGGACTTCAGTCATAGCAAAGAGAAGAGGAACTAATACATCCAGGTTTGCCCTGCTCCAGGAGAAACTCAGTCTCCTCCTGTGTTTTGATCCCCTCTTCATCTCTGCACCGCAGCTGTAACCCAAACACTGCCTCTTCCCGATGATGCCTTTTTTGGTAGCTGATGTTCTCAAGGTCAGAATTGCTTTCCTTTGTTGAATGTTGTAAGATAAGTTCACCGAGATGTGTGACTCAGCAGACCTACCAGACTGTGAGTTTCTTCAGAAGAACACAGTGTCTGACCTGCCCCTCTGCCCCAGCCCTTAACACTCAGGCTGTACCCAGCATGCAATAGATGATAAATGCTTACTTATCACATGAATAGGTCTTTCTGGAGTTTGTGGGTTCATGCCATGTGTTGAACTATCTATTTGGGGAAATTATTAGGTTTAATGCATGTTTAGATGATATTAAAGCTGTCTTTATGACCAACCACAACGGAGGCTTCCTCTCTGTGTGTTCAGTACTATTACTCTTACACTGCTCCCTCTCCTTCTGTTTATCTGAACTGATGTCCATCCCCTGTGTGACAAGCCCAAGCTCAGTCCCTGCCCTTCATGAGATTAGAAGTAAAGAGCGGGAAACATGACCATCCATCCCAGTTTGTCTGGGTCTCCAGGTTTGCCGGGATGCGTGGTTCTCAGTCCCAAAACCAAGGCAACTGGGGACACAACAGATGGTCGGCCAGTTCAAAAGAGGAGACAGATGTCGAAAGACAGGTTCAACAGAGAGTGACAACAGTGACGTGGGAATGCAGGGAAGGGCTGATCGCTGAAGCAAGTCTAAGCATAATCCAGGAAAGCAGTGGTTTCTAGTGCTATCTGTACAGATTAGAAACGAAATGATGGCAATGGAGTCAGGGAGAAGGGGGGGAGGGGAAGAGAAGGGAAAAGAAAGGGAGAGGGATTTTGAGCTCCTTTAAAGAAATGTATTTCATATTCAATATCAGCATCATTTGGCCAGGCCAAGCCGTGTTTGGAGTGTGTGTGTGTGTGTGTGTGTGTGTGTGTGTGTGTGTGTGTGTGTGTGTTGTGTACAAAGAGTACAGGGAAAGTGAGATGGGGCATTTCTAGGAAAGGCTATAATGTATACAGAAACTAATTGTGTCACGTTGCTAAAACACCCCAGGAAGAGCTTTGAGACGGGTAGGGTGTGGCAAGGAGTGACGCTCAGCGAGAGGACCTGGGGGCCGTACTGGTGTCTGGGAGAATCTCATCATGGTGGACCAGGTAGTAAAGGCTTCGTTCCCAGCGCCATGAGGTGAGCAGCCTTGCTATAGGGACGCCATGCACTGCGATGCTCTCAGCTTCATGTCAGGCCCAAAGGGATAGGACCAAGTGATCATGAATAGAACCTTCTAAAACCATGCAGCAGAGTACCTCTCTCTCTCTCTCTCTCTCTCTCTCTCTCTCTCTCTCTCTCTCTCTCTCTCTCTCTCAGTTGTTTCTTTCAGGGGCTTGTGACAGAAGGGGAACTCTGGCTAGCATGATTAGCATTAAAAGAGCAACAAGCGCCCTGCTGGGCTTCGGCTGCATCACTCTAGTTCCTTGGGTGTCTGATGAGCCTGAGATACCCACACCAGGCAGCAGACTGACAGCAGTCGGGTGGAGAACTTAGGCGGGGGAGGATGCAGTGACAGTGGATGTAGAGATGAGGAGACATTGTCAGGAGACACTGTGGCCAGAGGAACAGTAGCACTTGGTGATGGATAAGGCAGGGGGTCGGGTGATGCAGAAAAGTATGACACTGAAGCATCTGTCTGGAGCCTCTAGAGAAGGCAGTGAGGGTTCCAGTCATGTGGTGGGCATAGCAGGAAGTACGGATAAGGGTCACTCAGGGGTAAAAGTTAAGTTTGAGGGGCGGGAGGGAACTCTGCAGGCCAGAGGAGCAAGGACTGAAAAGCATTAACTGGGAGATCCAAGTAAGAAAGCTCTGGAGCCCTTGGTGTGGCTGGACAAGGTGTGGTGCTGGAGATATGGCGGGTCTGCCCTTGACTGGGGTACGGAGGGGGGAGGTGGGGAAATGTAGATTGTGAGAATCTGTACCATTCCCCAGGCTCGTGCTTGGCCCCCAGCTGTTGGGGCTATCTGGAGAGGTTTTATACTAGGAGTGAGAGCCCAGCTCAGAGAAGTAGGTTTTCCCCAAATGCACAGAACAAGTGACCATGGACTGAACCGTTGTAATTATGAGCCAGAACAAATCCTTCCTCCTTCAGGCTGCTTCTGTCAGCTTGTTTTGGTGGCAAGAATGACTGCTACCATGAGCCATGCTCAGGATTGGAGCACACGCAGCTCTAAGCGTGTGAGGGGAATGCTGGGACCCACCCTTGTGGGTATCAGGGGATGACTACATTTGTTTGCATGAGTCAGCCCTTGATCTTGGACTCTGAGGTTCTTCTCTATACTCCAAGAACTCCCTTAAGCAGTGTGAGCAGCAGGTAAAGGGGTGTGAGAGACAGGCTGGTAGCTGAGCTGGGTGGTGGGTCAAGCAAGGTCTTGAAAGAAGCTTTACTTGAACTTCCTTTTAGACCCAATAGGACACTGTTGGGTGGGTTTTGTCCAAAGCAGACTTACAATCCCACATATGTACCAAAAAGGTCACACTGGAAAACAGACATGGGGAGGGAGTAGGAAGCAGGAATGAGAATCTGTACAACTACTGCACTCACCCACAGCATCCGCCATGGCGTCTTCCAATATGGCGTCAACTGTGGAGCCCACAGAATGGCCGTATTAGGGATATATTTTAAAAGTTTATTCTTGATGGATTGGCTGCCCAAAGATTTCAGCTTGAAAATTACATAACTGGGGTTGTCATTTTCTGAACGGAACGAGTAGGAAACGGACAAAGATGAGGATACCTAGTTAAGTCTGAAACAACGACAACTATCATAGTTAGCTTCAGCTGTGAACTTGACACAAATCCAGAGGGCACCTCAACTAAGGAATTGCCTTGTTGTGGTCTGTGGCTATGTTAGTGAGGCATGAAGCTCTTAACTGCTAATTGGTGAGGAGGGCCTAGCCCACCATGGGCACTGCCATTCCAGTCAGATGAGCCTAGGCTGTCTAAGAACACTGGCAGAGTGAGCATGGGGAAGCAAGCCAGTAAACAATATTTCTTCACAGTCTCTGTCTCAGGTCCTGCCTCCAGGTTCCTGCCATGAGTTCCTGCCCTGGCTTCCCTCCACAGGGGACTAGAACCTGTAATCTGAAATCAACCTTTATACCCCTAATTGCTTTCATCATAGTGTTATCACAAACTAGAAGAGTGGTTACTAGACATATTTACAGGGTAGAGTGATGATATACATACCTCAGTGCTTCAGGTGAGTTGATTTCTCCAGTGTGGTGACTACACCGATGTGGGCATCCATGAGGAGCTGATTCTGCGTAGTGAATCTAGAACCAGGCTGTATGCACTTGGGCTAGGACCACACTGAGCAGACAGGTGTCCAAGAGAAAGTGTGAACGGTGCTAGGAAGTAATTAGTACTTGGCCAGACCCAAGCACAAGGGGTTTGAGCATGAAAAGGGGAGCTAGCCACGTCTTGGAGACAAGGACACTTCAGAAACAGGCACAGAAGTCTTCCGTAGCAGGCCATTCTTGCCGTACCTCCAAGTCAGAATGAGGATGGCCAGGTTGGATGCAAGGATGGAGGTCGGAAACTTGGAGTTGGAAATCAGGAGCATGTGGGTGTCATGTAAAGCTGTGGAGATTGGCTCGGACCGTTAGGGTAGGGGACTGACAAAGTGCAGATTACAGTTACAATGGCTTTTCCTGTTGCCGTTACATCACCGCCAAACCAGCCTCCTTTGTTCAGATATTGCCAGCAATCTCCTTCACACCCCTGTGACACCATTTCCTGAAGAAAGAACAGCTAGCGCTTTCATGAGTGTCTACACCTATGTCTACCTGCCCACCTACCCTCAAATACACCATCACAGGCCGCATTCTGATGTTTCTACCAGTGATGAGTGACATGCTCAACAATTTTCCTGTGAGATTGTAAGGCCGTGGATTGCCTAATACCTACAATGCAGTGCCCATGTTTGTGGCGAAGCTGTTACAAACAGACTTGTTTGGCTCTGTTTAAAGACATAGGTACCTCAAAAGTGTTACACTGCCTAACTTACTCAGTGAAGCAACATGTTGCAGGTTTGTGGGACCAATAGGCTATAGATAGACAGCCTGTAGTCTGTATGAGCAGGACGCTAGAACATCTAGGTTCGAATTAAGTGCATCTATGACCTTTAAACAATGAAAGAGTTACCTAATAGCAACTTTGCAGAAAGTATCTGCATTGCTGAGTGTAGCATGAATCTTAGAGAGTCTTATTAATAAAATCAAACTTGAGTCAGGTATTGGGGTGAATACTGGAAAGTCAGAGAGACAGAATAAGCCACAGCTATCTCACCTCACTGAATCCTCGGCTGGTCTTGTTTCCTCAGACTGGATGCTCCGAGCCCTCATCCAGAATGGGTCTCAGCTGAACTGCTGCTAGAAGCCTAAAAGCTTAACCAGGCCAAATGCTTCTAGTTTCTGGTCCTCACGCCTTATATACCTTTCTGCTTTCTACCACCACTCCCTGGGATTAAAGGCTGGCTTTCTGGGATTAAAGGTGTGGGTCACCATGCCTGGCTGTTTCCAATGTGGCCTTGAACTCACAGAGATCCAGAGGGATTTCTGTCTCTGGAATGCTAGAATTAAAGGCGTATGCTACCACTGCCTAACCTCTGTTTCATATTGTGGCTGTCCTGTTCTCTGACCCCAGATAAGTTTATTAGCATACACAATATTTTGGGGAACACAATACCCCCACAGCTGAGTGATACCTGTATACATGTGCACAGATTCTAATCGACATCTGTATAAGCACTTACCTGGGCTAGTATAAGTAATACTTTTAGATTATAAAATTGGGGTCCACGTGCATATCCTCCTATAACTTTTCTTTCACTTAAGATATATAACCCCTCCCCACTCTCTCCTTTCTGATTTTAGTCATCATATTGTGATCCTATTGTATGGATTGATCAAAGAAAAAGCTGTGAAATTATATACTATTTCTTTTGGCTTCAGTTTTGCCGTTGTCACAATGATTTTTAGACACTACTCTCAAGCGTTAATATGCCACTTGCCTATCTGCAAGTCAAAAAGTCCACAATAGAAATGGTTAGGTCAAAGGGTATGTATATTTGATTATTTTGATAGTTAGTGATTGATTGTCCTCTGAAAAGGCTGTGACAATGTGCCTCCCCACAAGTATATGAGAGAGTTTATTAGTTTTATAATCTTTAAATGTGAAAAGGGCTTGAAGACATCGATATAGAAAGAGATATAGAAATATATTTATCAACAAATAGGGCACTCATTATTTTGTGTACATAATTTTGACTTTGATTCTTTTATAATGTAATCTATTTCTTAGTTTTGAATATGCTACATTTATCTAATATAATTCTCGTGTGACTCAAAGCAATGCTTTATGGTACACATTCCATGTATCTGAGTTGGGTTAAAGCAGTATTGGGTGGCTCATATAAAACTGCATTGATGGACTACCTCACTTTGCATTTCAATGTGACACACGCAGTCAGCTCTATTAAATATATATAATGTGATAAATGAAATGTTTTCTATTTAAAACGCCTCCCACATTTCTCTCGGTTCTTGTTACAATGTGATTTTTTTGTATCATGGCTCTTAGGACATTTTTTTTTCTTGCAGCTAGATCTTTATTAAAGCCATTCAAAAGCTGTGCCATTCATGTTATGAATAGGCGTCATAATTATCTAACACAACCACTCCAAAAAATCAGATTCATAATTAGCTGGACTAGCTGATTGGTGAGGCTTTCTGGATGCTGCTCTTTAATGTTGGACATTCTCTTTGTGCTTGAAGGATTTGTTTGTGTGTTTCCTATGTGTGATGAGAGCTTTTCCATAATTGGCTCCTGAGGGACGTCGGATTCCAATAGTTAAAGAATAATTACTGCCTATGAAAAGTAGAATGGCCTCGGCTGCCTTTTGTTGTGATTTAATTGTATGCAACAAGTCCTGGACGCGTCTCACTTCGAATTGTGATAGTGAAGATGTAGCTTGATTTAAAAAAATAAATGTGAATTTGGTAAAATGGCAAATTGGCATAATTTTTAAAGCAAACAAGCAAATCATCTCATTAAAACAAGTCGTGTGTTCTTTCATTAGTTTGTAATTTTGATTACAAATTAAACTGTGCCAGAGTGAGAAGTTGAAAGGTTAGAGCTGCCGGGAGATGGCACAGGATGAAAAAGTTCCATCCCGAGCCGTCAGTGGCGGAACACAACTGTAGCAGACTGCTAATTAGTGCCAACCACAAGAGAAGAGGGAATGACAGGCCAGCTCTGGAACATCGTGTAGACTGGGGCTGAAGTGGGAATAAAACACCCCAAAAGAGTGGATTTCTTCTGATATGCTTTCTAGTTCAGAAAAATTTGGTTTGGTTGGGTAAAAGTTTTAAATTGAACTATCAAGATCCTTTTTTTCTCCAAGAAAATGTGAGTGATAAGAGCCATTACTTCTCAGGATAAAAAAAGATCTTAACATTGCAAGGTGACAGCGGGGATGTGGCCAGCCAGCTCTCCCCAACTCAGGTGCTCATCTGTCACTCAGGGCCTTACTCACAGGTTGGCTGCAACTTGTCTCATTGAACTATGGCCTCCCACATGCTCTCTGGATGATGGATGAAGAAGCAAAGGCCAGGCTCAAGCACAGGAAGAGACAGAAGGTTTCTGTAAGTCTGTAAAGTCCACCCGTCTTTCTTGCATCAAACAGGTTCCATGGCCTGGCCTCAAATCAATGAGATCAGAAGTGTGCTGTGCCCCGATGAAAGAAGGGATGAAAATATGAGGCAAGCCATCCCTGGGGTCACCCCAGGCATATGTCTTGACCCATGGTTGAGGTTATTTGTCCACCAATAGGAATTAAGAGGAACAACTGTGAGGTTTTACTGTATAACGTTGACTGTCTTAAGCTACACTTCAGTTGGAAAATGTTGAAGCAGACAGTGTGAGATCATGGCATGCAGTACCAGCTGTGACAGGAGAGTGCACAGCTGTGCATCCTGGGAAGCGACAGTCAGTGGAGGTAAGAAACCTACAGCGGTAAGGGAGAAGCTTCCATCTGCCTATCTAGCACTCCTTCTAGACCAAAGGATGCTATGAGAAGTAGCTGTGTCCTGAAAACATGGGCTTTAAACTTGTATTTGTCTTTGCAAAGCTTGCCTTGGTCCAAAGCCAGCCCCAGTGCAGTGTCCACATGACTGAGGCAGCCTTGTTGAAGCACCTGCCTTAGAAATGGTTGAGGGGGGCTTGGTTTGCGAGGATGAAGGATGCTGTGGACTGGATTTGGTCAAGGGCACCACCCACTGTGAGATGACTTATCTGTTTTCTATTATTTGGAAGCAATCTTGGAGGAATTCACAGCCACTCTGGGTCCCCTCATCAAATAACTAGAGGAGATTCAGGAAATCCTCAGGGCTCGAAGTATTATATAATAAATGAAAAGTAATGGATTGAAAAAAATAAAACCAAACCAAAACAAAACAAACAAAAAACAAACAAAACAAACAACAACAAAAAACTAGGGCTGGAGGGATGGCTGAGCAGTTAAGAGCACTTCCTACTCTTTCAGAAGACCTGACATGGGTTCCCAGCTTAGAACTGCCTGTAAATTCTGCTCAGGATGCTCTGACAGCCTCCTCTGAACTCCATGGGCACACACACACACACATACGCACACACAGACACACATATTCAGGTAATTGAAATGATAAAACTAAGTCTTATAAGAAGTGGCCGCAGTTGTCCAGGTAAAGAAAGCTGACATGTGATCCCCTTCAGAAAATTTGGTTTATTAGGAGAAAGGGCCTCAAGGTCTTGATTGGTCCTTGAGATGAAAGGGAGAAGATTAGACAGAAAATGGCAGAGTCAAGCATGCTGGGCCTTTAAGGAGAGAAGCTTCCCTTTAAAACCTGAGGAGAGCTTGTTTGGAGGTTCTAGCAAGGGAGCCTGGGTGTGGCAGTGTACGCCTTTAATCCCAGCACCCCAGGAGGCAGAGGCAGGTGGATCTCCCAGTTAGAGCCCAGTCTGGTCTTCAGAGTGAGTTCCAGGATAGTCAAGGCTACACAGAGAAACTCTGTCTCAAAAAGCAAAGCAAATCAAAACAAAAAACCTGAGGAGGAGCTTCATAAGTAAGAGAGATAAGGAGAGAGAAATAGCCACCCTGAGAGGGATGTCAAGGGGTGGGGAGGTACGGGGTGAGGCCAGGGGAGGCTCTTTAAAGAGAAACTCTAGAGCAAAGAAAACATCAGACCTTTTTTAGGTTTGCAGGGGCTGCTGGGAAGTTTCATGCCTTGTGGTTTAGTTTAAGATAGCACACACATAACAACAGCACATGGAGATACTGGTTAAGACCATGAATCAGAGGCTGCCATTGGGTCACAGTACAGACAGTTTCTAAACTCTCTGTCGCAGGGAGAACTGCAGGTAAGCATGTCTTGATCCCTCCAGGCTGTGGGATCTGGTCTTTCAAGAATGACCATTGTCTTTAAGAGACAGGCCTTTTTCTTAGAACATGTTGGTGCTGTCTTACCTGGAAGAGATCCATAAAGGAAATTCCTTGCTTGTGAAATTCCTTTTGGAAACTCTAACATGGTACAAAACTTGTATGGGGGGAAAATAATCAGTATTTGTGGAGAGTGGACCCTACTCGTGACTCATGAGGGGTGCCCTTCATGTACATGGCCTCTTGATATGAACACCTGGCTTTCTATCCAAGAGCTCTGCACAGCTGCCGGAGTAGGCGTGGTCTATGCACCAGACAGGCCTGGATGCTGGAGAAGTTCAGGTCTCCAAGGATCAACCCTTAGCCATGTTGGGTGGAGGATTGAGTTTAGCCCTCCCTCCTTATCGGAAAAACACAGAGTTCTTCAGGTTCTGTGCTGTCCAAGCGGCTTAAAGCAGTGACAACCTGTGTGTGTGTGGGAGCTCTATAGGTTTTCTTCTTCCATGACTTACCTACTCACGTCTCTGTAGGGGTTTCTCCAATCTCTTCCAAAACAGATTGTGTTCAGATCCACATTCTGAGGACTATCTGTGGGAAGGGACCTGACACCCACGACACCTGACAAACCTGCCATCTCTTTTTTTCTCTGCCACGTGGTAAAAAGTAAATATGATGAATCTCACTCTCCCATCTTACTTTTGGAAGGCAGAATCTGGTAGACCACTGGGGAAGGTCTTGGTGAGATCAGAGCCAGAATTTAGATTCCTGTCCCAAGGGACTTGTTCAGAAATGGAAACAGACTAAAGAGGATTTCCTGAATATTCTGGAGTTTTCTAGTTCTAGGAACAAGGTCTTAATTTTCTTGCCTAACCTTGGGGCAGAAGATAAGTGCACATTCTCAAAATGTTAAAAAGAATGCCTGTCTTTTAGCATGCTTGTCACTTTTTTTTAAACAAAAAGAACAAGGTAAATCTCTTAATTCAAGGACTTCCTATCCCTGTTATGAAAGCAGTCTCAGAAGTTGCTCTGAGCCCCTGAGGCTTCGTACTTCTATTCTGGATGAGGACAGGGAGATGAGTCACCCATTTCTTTTTTTCTTTTCTTTCTTTCTTCCTTTCTTTTTTTCTTTTTCTTTCTTTCTTTCTTTTTTTTTTTTTTCCGAAACAGGGTTTCTCTGTGTAGTTTTGGTGCCTGTCCTGGATCTCATGCTGTAGACCAGGCTGGCCTCGAACTCACAGAGGTCTGCCTGGCTCTGCCTCCTAAGTGCTGGGATTAAAGGCGTGCACCACCACCACCCCAAAAGTCACCCATTCCTTGATTTGAATGTACAGTTTACTATAATAGGAGCCCCATTATCACCTGGTGAGGTGAGGCATACTGGGCCCCACAAAGGTCATTTTCAGCTGCAGAACTTCCACACATGGATCTAGAATGGAAGAGCTAGCCACTCAACACTAATGGGAGGCCTCACAGGTATAGCCAGCAGTCCAGATTCATGTCTGTTTGGGATGGGTGGACCCCTGGACTGGAGAGAGGGGTCACCTTCCTCCTCACGGAGAGTCTGTGTATAAGGTGAGATGGGTGGTCTGTGCCACGGAGTCCACAAAGCCATGCCTTCTGCAAAGACTTTCTCAGCTGGACAGAGTCACCCCATGAAGGCATCACTGAGAGTCTTGGAGAATCCGGGGGCTTCTCTGCCATGCCTTATTGTTCTTAGAACAAACGAGAAATGAGGCAGACGACTGGCAGTGCCAGGACCATTTGCCACATGGAAGGCCCTGGGCAGACTCAGCCACTCAGCCAATCTAAAACAAAGTTCTGCAGCTCCTAAGCAGAATCAGTGTTGATTTGTTGTTATCGAGACAGGGTCTTATTTGGACAGGCTGGGGTGACAGGAGTGTACCACCACACTGGCTTAGAGTTTTCTTTTAACATAATTTGTTAAATCAGTATCTAACTTCTTTTGCAGGAGGAAGAGGTGGTGTTCCTTTTTTAAAAAACTTCCGTTTATTTATTTGTTAGTTGTGTGGCTGTGTGTGGATGTGCATATCTTTCACCTTGTGGGTCCCAGGGATTGAACTGGGGCATCTGCTTGATGATGGCAAGTGCCTTTACCAACTGAACATCTCTCAGGCCTACATTTTAGCTTGGGAGGGGGAAAAAGTGAGTTTCAGGTCCACCTAGGCTCCATGGAGAGACTCTGGGTCTCGAAAACCCAAATAGAAAGTAAAAGATAAAATTAATATGGAGATCCATCTGACCATCAGGCTACAAAATGAGAATATCTGTCCTATGTAATGACTGTGATAAAGATTGTCTACACTGAATGGCTAGCAATTAAAAGACTCAAGACTCAGTTAATAGACTCGGTTTTTTGTTTGTTTTCTTTTTCCTTCCTTTCTTTTCTTTCCTTCTTTCTTTCTTTTTTCTTCTTTTTTTCGAGACAGGTTTTTTCTGTGTAACAGCTCTGGTTGTCCTGGAACTCACTTTTGTAGACAGGCTTTCCTTGAACTCACAGAGATCAGCCTGCCTCTACCTCCCCAGTCATGGATTAAAGGCGTGTGCCACTGCTGCCCAGCTTAGACTCAATTCTTGATTTGAATATACAGTCTATATAATAGGTGCCCCCATTTTAAATTATTATCCAGTGAGATAAGGCACACTGGGCCCCACAAAGGTCACTTACACCTGCAGGGACTTCCACACATGGATCTAGATTCTGCCTATGTGTACATTTTTCAGGCGTTCATAGACTCTTTAAGACTTTCAAATGCAGTCACAGCCTCTACTTTATTTCTGTGTATGTTCACTATTGATTAATCCAGTTTCTTTGGAGACAGATTTGGGGAGAGGGCAGTCACTTATTCCACCCTGAAGCCATTTTGGAAGTTAGTTTGTATGGAAGAAGGAGGTCCCTAGCTGTCTGGGTTGATGGTCACCCTAAGGCACTCCACTGTTCTTGTAAAATGGGAGGGGTCCCAGTTTGTCCAATCACAAGTACATACAGCAAATTCAGTCTAAAGAGGTTCCACCTCCTGCACCTGTCCCTGGTCCTTCGGGGTTAACCTCAATTATAGCCAGGGTCTTTGGAAACAGTGGGTAATCTTGCAGGAATGTGTTGTCTCCCATCACCAGCACCTCTGATTTGCCTTTTTGGCGCTCAAAGCCCCTCCTCACTCCCACCAGTCTTAAAGTCTTCACATAGTTTGCCTCCTGCAGAACCCATATAAATGCACCCTCCTTTGTAATGCTAACACATGCCTTTGTTTTCCAGGCTCTTAGGAGGGACACTCACCTTAATCCTCTTACTCTGCTTGCCTGGAAGTGATAGCGCTCTGGCCGTTTCAAGTTTCAAGGAACCCTCTGCTAGGGGCTGGAATGACCTCTGCTGGGATTCCTACCCTATCGCCCTGGTGGGAGGCACTTAAAAAGATTTTTTAGCTCCCATTATTGCTCTGGGCTTGGAGGTCTACCAAGAGGACTTTCAACAAAATTAGAAAGAGTAAAGAAGGAGAGGAGAGCAGAAAAGATGAGGGAGGAGAGGGGATTCAAATGACAACACTTTGTTTCTATTTTTCTCACCCACCACACACACACACACACACACACACACACACACACACACACACACGCGCGCGCGCGCGCTTTTTAAACATGAGTGAGTATTTTTTCCCAGCTTTTTGGGGTGTTCTTTATTTTAAAGTTCTGGGATCCTGCTTATTTTGATAAAATACTATATCCCTTCGATGGGGTTTGTGCATTTCCTAACAAGCTACACAGTGTGTTGGCTCTTTCAGAGCAGTTTGCCAAACTCATCTCATATCTTCAGGGTACTGGTCCACACGCCTGCAGTTACTGAAGATTCTCTTCTCCCAGAAGCGTGCAGTAAGCACCAGGCACCGCCCAGAAGGTAGTAAAAGATACAGAGACGTGGGGAGGAATTCAAAGAACTGTGTCAGCATGCCTGCGTGAGATTTAAAGACCCCTCTGGCTACAATTGGATTTAATGAAACTCATTTAACAATCATCGAAGTATCTTCCTGCAACCTAACACAATTTCTCTTGAAACACACGTCATAGGCTCCCATCTGCATCATCAACTCTTAGATGAGTTTGTGGAAAACGGGTATCTGCATCTAAAATGATTCCCCAGGTGACTCTCCAGCCACTGGACTACACTGTTGGCTCTGCCTCTTTGTGCCCTTTCTAAATTGAGTCTAGCACCAGCGCCCCCTAGCGTCTGACAGAGATGAGGTGGGTGGGGCATTTCTTGCCTTCTGGTCTACGGGGCAACATTCTGTCACAGGCCCTGGATCGCTCTCTTAGCAATCCATGTCTCTTAGAGACCAGGCAAGAAACCACTTCCTCACACAGCTAGTGGACACGTGATCCAGAGCTGGCTAACCAGCACATTCCATTCCTCTGGCCCATGAGGATTTGTGGACATCTGACTAAGCCAATCCTAGGAGGCCAATGTCTGCATTTTCTTGGAGAAAGCTGAGAAAGAAACACTCTTTCTGCTCAGATTCTTGTAAGTGAAAATTACCATATTCAACATTGGTTTTGTTCAGTTCAAACATGGAGTGTTGGATGCAGGGCAGGACCTAGAGCCAGTGCTACTCAGTCAAAACATGGTGGCTGAGTGGTCCAGAAACACATGGACACAAGCAATTCTCAGGCAGCTTCCAAGAGTCTCAGACTAGTCCAAAACCTGTTGAGTAATCTAAAAGCTATCCTGTAAAATAGCTCTAACTACACACCATATTAAGACCCTCCTACAAACAACCCTAATGGAACTCATTTGGCTGTATATTAGAAGGGGGACGAACTGGGAAGAGTCAAGGGATTGATTAATCAAAGAGTCAGGTAGTGGAGGCAGCAAGAGACGGTAACGGGGTGAAGATGATCAAAATACATTATGCACATGTATGAAAATGTATGAAAATATCATAATGAAATCCATTGCTATGTATAAGCAATATGCTAATAAAAATTAGAAAAATAACATGGGATCTTGTGTGGATGATAGGACAGAACTTCGAAGTTTTATGGGAAATTCCAGACCTTTGTCTAGACCATCCAACCGATCATCCTTGAGAGGTCCCAAGCTGTGATGGTGCCTGCTTGGATTCAAGGAACAGAGACACACTCTCTTTAGAAACACTGGAAAGGAGCCCCACTGTACCACCAAGAAGAAGGATTTTGAAGTTGCACAGATAGACCTCAAGTCTTGAGCCCATTAATTGCTAGCTGTTTAACGTAGACAACCTCTTTAGAGATTTACTCTATAATGTGCTAATAATAGTACTGCATAGGTAGCTACAACAATAAATGAGATAATACACGTAAAATGCTTAGCATAGTAATTGCTTACAGTAATTACCCATTTGACTTTATTTCCACTTTCTGACCTCACCTCTTAGACATTATCTCTCTTTTACCTCACACTGAGATGTTTCAAAAATGCCTTCCTATCACCCATCCTTCTAAGGTCTCTGCAGTAGACACTTCTAACTAATACCGAGCTTAGGTCTCTGAGCCTCAATTTACCTGTCTGAAGAGAAGGACTATGTGGAGGGAGGAACATGGTTGGAAGAAATGTTCACTAAAATATTTTTTGTGAGTTGTAAACGTAGGCACTTGATAACAGAATTACTAGAAATTCTCAGAAAACACCTCATTTTTGCATTGTTCCATAAGTAGTTTTCATTTTCAAAGATTTTTTTTTAATGTGTATGTGTGTATATGTCCATTGGGATACATATGGAGGCCAGAAGAGGTCATAAGATCTCCTGGAGCTAGAGTTACGGGCAGTTGTGAGCCATCTGATGTGGGTGCTGGAAACCAAATGTCGGTCCTGTGCAAGAACAGCACATGCTCTTACCTGCGGAGCCATCTCCCCGGCCCCTACAGCATTAGTTTTATCAATGTGCTCTACGCTATTTTCCTCCATCCGAGAGGAATTTGAGGTGTGACTCTCTGTAGATGAATTTGGCCATGAATCAGAACTACTTCTACTGGACACTTTTGCAATTGCACTATAAATGTCATCAACTAGTAAGAATGTTCTTTTGAAGTTTGAAACCTACAAGATAAATTGCATTTTTAAAATACCCAAAGAGTCCTTTTTTTTTTTTTTTTCCAATTCTTTGATGCATGTAATTCTTTAGACTTTGGCCCAATTCTCATCTCTTGGCAAATGACCAACTCACAGATTCCAAGCAATATTCCAAATGTATTCAGCTAAAACAAATCAAGTCCGACAGTTGTCACAGAAGCATTTAACCAAAATTACTTCAACATTTTAACAACGCTTGACGTTTGCAGGGATGTCTTTGAAGTCCAGAGCTCCCAAAATATTTAGTGTTAACAGTTCTAGACAGGTGTTTTGCCAAAGACATGTAAAGATGTGTTGAGTGAGGATTATTATTTTGCAGCGAGTTTAGCCTCTGGAAAAATATTTATGTCTTAATTGGATGGAATTCCACCTGTCATTTTATCACACACATTGCTTATGGTCCGTTTTGCTTAGAGTCCAAGAGAAATGAAAGTATTTTCCTTGAGAGAATTAATGTGACACATGTTTGGGCTTTTCGGAATTGCTGCGTTTGTTTGGTGATAATTATGAGAGAGTGTTTCAGAAATTTGAACCAGACTTTGCAATTAGAATATACAAAATTGGGTCTGAAAGAAAAGCTTAAAGGGAGAAGAATGAGCATCACACACACACAAAAGTTTCAAAGCCCCTTTCGGAAACCAAAGCCACAGGCCTCAAAAACGACTTCATTACGGAGTCAATGGAAAAAGTCAACCTGCTTCCTAGAGGCAGCTATGCATTTCAGGAAGGAGTTGCCTTAGTATCTGGTATATGCAAGGTGCTCAGAAAGAGGTAGCCTGCCATTTTTCTCACCTCCCATTTGCCTTCTTTCCCTCCATAAGCTCTTTGCTTAATGTTCTCAACAAAGAAAACTGGGGTTAGAAAAATGAACCCCAGCAGCTTTTGACTCCAGCTTTGAGTCATAGCAAGGAAACCTCCAGCCTTGTTCAAATAAGTTTTCTGCAGCGGGGTGAAGGATGACTGGTAAGATGTTGACTTGCATCGCATTTGGCCAACCCCTGAAGGCTGATAAGGCTGTGTCCATGCCTGATAGATGCCATTTACTGTCAGACATGGGTCCAGTGTGTCCTTTCTTGACCATCTGAGATCAGTCTCGTGGTTATCCTAACAATAGGTCCCTAATGAGGGAAGTGAGCACAGGTGTTTGGAGGAGGAGTGAGGAGACTGTTGGGGCAGTTTCTGAATATTCAGTTTGAATAGTGATCTTAACAATAAGAGACTGGAATTAATAGCAAAAGTCTTGATTTGTTGAAGAAGGCTTGCTACAGTTTGAAACTGCAGTGTCTTCACAGGCTCATGATTGAATGCTTGGCCCCAGGGTGGTGGTGTTCTGGGGGTGTTGTGTAGCCTTTAGGAAGTGGGGCCTCATTGCTGGGAGGGAGTCACTAGAAACAGGTCTTGGAAGGTTGTGTCCTGGTCCCAGGCTCCTGTGCTCTCTCTGCATCTTGGGTCACCGTGATATGGGGAGTCTCACCACAGTTCCACCATCATGAACTCTGCTG
Organism: Peromyscus melanophrys; assembly: GCA_902168415.1. Classification (NCBI taxonomy): domain Eukaryota; kingdom Metazoa; phylum Chordata; class Mammalia; order Rodentia; family Cricetidae; genus Peromyscus; species Peromyscus melanophrys. Next base: position 36,855 of record CABHPR010148713.1, read on the forward strand.
TGACCTTCCATCACCATGGTGGACTGAAATGTTTGGAAATGATGAACTCAAATCCTCCTTTAAGTAGCTTCTGTTGAGTTTATGGTGAGAGCAATGCAAAGGCAATGAATATCGGGCTCTAAAGAAACAGAGGGCCATGCAAACTGCCTCAGTTTCCATTTTCTGAAGTTTTCTGGCTTACTGGTCCCACTCCTGTGCAGCTTTCCACAACCCAGACACTCCCAGACTGCTCCCATTCACCAAGTGGAGAAAATACTTAGGTACCAGCTTTCATCTGAGGAGTCCCCTTGGAAGAAACAATACATGGAGTGTAATTGGAAAGAAAGGGAGGCCCCAGGGCACCCCAGAAGTGGGTAGAGGGCATCTAGGTGTGATTCGGAGGGAAGGGCGGCATGAGGACAGTGAGGCAAAGCAGAGCTATGGAGCTGGCACCCTTGCTTCCACAACACTGGGGGAAGGTCCTAGTAGTCTCCGCAGTGTTGGCTGAGAAGCAGTATAGAGACGGAAATAAAGTGAGCATGGGGTAGGCTCACTGGCTTCACATTGGACTAACTGTAGTCTGAAGGGCAGAGTTTGAGGCCAACTGAACCTGAATGCCATGGCTCTCCATGGCACCTTGACACAGAGTGACCATAAGGACTGAACAGGGAAGCCAGCCCTGTCCCTGCTCCTGCCCCCTTTATCAGCAACCTCCAGGTTGGTATTGGCTTGGCTGAGATTTTTCTCCATCCCTTTGTTCTCAGTCTCTCATGCTGTGGGGTTCCTCTCTGGTTTGTATTACTGGATTTCTCCAGCAGCATTGGTAACCAACAGTCCAGTATTGATTGTGCCTGGGGTTCCAATCAAACTTTATACCCACTAGCTAGCATCATTTTACCATCCTTTGTACTATCCTGGGTCAATTCTTTCTATTTTTCTCGAATACAAACTATTCCTTAGGTAAACCAAGTCATAGCTAAGAGTATTCATTAAATTTGCAGTGTACATGTTGCACATCGGCCCTACAGTGAGCTTGAGTTTCTGTTAGTTCGGGTTGTTATATGCCAGAGCTACTTATTATATATGTGATACGGGAAGGAACTAAAAGATGAGGAGGTGAGTGAATGAAGGTGATGGGGGACACAGAGCCCACCTGATCAGCTTCCTGCTGTGGCTGACCCTGACCGGTGTTTAAGAAGTCCAGAAGAATCGAACATAGACCTGCTTTAATGGGACCCAACTGAACCTCCACGGGCTGTGCAAACAAGTCAGATCTCCTTGCCAAGCAGTGTGGACTGAGGAGAGAGGCCTAGCCTCTGGACACGAATACTGCTTATCTTCCTAACTATAGACCCTGGACTTTGGGGGGACACTTAGTCTCTCTGGCTTCATCATCTCTGTGTGGAAGACAGGAGAAGTAACTGTGCTAAGCGCAAAGGCTCCTTGTAAGTACAGCTTATGATCTATAAACCACATCAAAGGATCAGAATATTGCTAAACACTTAACAAGCACTCAGAAGTGTTGGTGCCCCTGAGCCTCCCTACTCCAAAGCAATGTTTTTGTTTTTATTTTTGTTTTTTTGTTTTGTTTTCCTTGAAATAAGGTCTTACTATGGATAATCGGCTGGTCTCAAACTCTTGACTCTTCTTCCTCAGTGTCCAGAATGCTGGGATTATAGTCATGTGCTGTCACACTCAGCTTAAAATCTGAAAGCTTTTGAGTGTTGAATAGTTTCACAAGCAGAAGGTTCTATACCTGGCCTTACATGATAGGTTAAAAGTCAAAACACAGATACACTAAAAATATTGTATAAAATCTGTGTATAAAGTATATATAAAATACCAACAGATCTCCTGTTTGGACTTGGGTCATATCTCTAAGATAGCTATCTCCTCTCCTCCCCCTTTCTGCATGTCACACACACACACACACACACACACACACACACACACACACACACAC
>CABHPR010148713.1:38806-51609 GCA_902168415.1 Peromyscus melanophrys
CACACACACACACACACACACACACACACACACACACACACACACACACGCTGTAACATCTGCAGTATTAGTATTCTTGAACACTTCCAGTCCCAAGCACACTGGGCTCAGGCTACTCAGCCTATTATTTCTGGGGAGGAAACAAAAGGTTCTAGAACTGACTCTCAGTCACACATAAAATACACGACCCAGACATGGGCAAAACCCAGGAGTCAGTGACAACGCAAACCTTGTTCTTAAGTGCTGTGGTACACCAAGTGTCTTCCCATCCTCTCTGAATCTGGAATGGAAGGTGAACCTGAAGGACTGCCAAGATCAGTGTTGGGGGACACTGCCATGGAGCCCCTGCCTGCAGCCCAGTCGGCCGCAGTTCATGCTGGAAGCTGTGACTGCTATGGTTCGTGGTATTCTGCGGGCACTGGAAGGCTTCCCTTGTCACCAGAAGTTTTAAGGAGTGGTATTTCTGATGATTGGCCTCCTCACATATTGGTAGCATTCTCTCCTCCGTCTTGCATGCAGCCAAGCACCAAACACATTCAGAATGCTAAATAATACAAATCTAGTAAGGTCAGACCCAGCGATGGTTTTGCTGACATAAGACTTTTGGGCTTTGTTCAACAGACAAATTGTTTTTCTGGACAAGCCATGCTATGTGGTACATTTATTTAGACAGAATATTTGCAGAGAAAAATGTGCTGAGAGGCTGAGTTCTTTTCTTCAAATGATAGTCTCAAGACTAAAATTGTTAGGCAATTATTGTTTAGCTGTTTGTGAAGGGACCTGATTGGTATGTTAGTGTTGGAAGAATCCAGAAGCTCTGACCCCTCCAATTGTGGCTTTCTACTCTCACCCAGATGTTAGCTGAGGAATCCTCTCTCTTAGGAGCAAGTCCCACATCTGGGGAGAGGCCAAGGCCCTCCTAAACATTCATGGGATTCTGGAGGGGGCAGAGTGGCTGCTGGCTTGTTTGCTTGGCTTTGCTTGGTTTTCATCCCATTTCTCTCTGGGTTCTGGTTTATTCCTTCTGGTCTATGGATTGTCTCACTATACTTCTCTGCTGGCCCCATCAGTTTAGCCATGGGGCTTGAACTTTCAGATTACCACCCTGAAATGCACATGCCTTAGCCGTTTGTGTGCATAGAAAGTTTTGCTAAAATTACAGGAGACAAGATTGAGGTCAATAGATGTATAAATGTTTTCTCGAAAGCATCATACACCTTTACTTTGTACTATCAATATATGCTTACTTAGTGTGTGTGTTGGGGGGTCGCTGTGGACATCAGGTAGTCCTATGGTCAGCAGTGTTTGTCACAGAATGGTGATCTTGCTTAGAAGCCAGCCTCCCTCTAGTCTCTTCAGTATTTTTATGAGGACAGGAAAGCAAACCAGATCACTTTGAACTCAGTGGGTGGGCACAGGCAATGTAGTGATCATTGGGATGGAGTGAGGTACAAGTAGATGAGGAATATTTCAAATAGGTAAACCAGGGTCCAGGCACAAAATGTGCAGATAAATGGCCGTGCATGGCCCCAGTTATACAACTGGGATGAGAACCAGGTTCACTGGAGATCCCCTGCTATTGCGTCTTACTTCCCCATTGTGTCATGGTGCACATCATTTGAGAGCACTAGAACCCAAGTGAAGAAGATGAGTCTTTCTTGGTAGTTCTTGGCACTTGAGGACCATGCTATGCTTACAGGGTATTAGTGCAAACTATTCCCACAGAGCTTGGAGGACCCGCAGAGGACCAGAAGCCAGGCTGAGGACAGATGCTGGGGATGCATCAGGCACTACCCTCTGCATTCATGGGGAACTTTAGTGCAGGGCAGGTAACTCTCCTCCGCAAATGTGCACTGGGCTCCCACAGGCTCTAGAAAGAGAATGGACAGTGAAAAGATAGGGTTTCTGCCTTCTGGGGCAACAGGACTTATGACTCAGATGCAAAGGTCATTGCGCATTTTCTGATGAGCCCAGGGGTCATGGAGCAGGACTCTGTGTAAGACAGAGCATCCCACATGTGGGGTAGCCGTCGTTGTCTGGCAGCGGGAGGTAGAGTCTTAGCCTTGACACAGTCGATTGTCTCTGTTGGTCCAAAGCCTTCATCTTCCCGTTGTGCTTTTGGTCTCAACCCTTTCTCAGCTTCTCATCCCCGAGTCTGTAGAGTCTGCTGTCCGCTTCTATCAACCATGCCCGCTGCCTCCTTCCACTTCCAGCTCATTCCTACTCGGTGTTCACATAGTCACTCAAGAATCTCTTCCTTGGCCTCAGGATTGAGGTACAGTGCCCTCCTCTGTGCGTCCTCTTCCACCTGCCGAAGTCTACCACCTGCCCGTCATTTGCACCGCCTCACTTCCAGTGCTTAATGGTGTGGTTTTAAAATGTTCCCATGGCTCAGAAAAGCATCACATGCTGCCTGTCTTCTGATCACTGGCATCAAATACAAGAAGGACCTAGCTCATGATAAATAAATAAGCAGTCGTTAAATGAAAAAAACACCATTTGGATCAGAGGAGAGGAGGGAGAGATATATTCTAAGTGGATATCTTTTAAATTTTTTATGGAGCTGGGAGAGTACGCTGTGCCTCGACAGAGTGTGTACCATGGAGTTCTGAGTGACAAGTGACAGAGCGAGCAGTTGCTAACTTTAGAGGAAAAAGAATTCGTTGGAAACAGTGTGCTGACTCCAGCTTCTACGGGGATCTTGAGAACCATGACTGCAAAGTGGATGTAAGCCAAAGGCATCTCTCAAGAGGGCCACAGTAAGCGGTATGACAGTGGACAAGCTGGGGACAGTCAGCTACAAGGCTCTGTAGGTCGTCCCAGGTGACCCTACACTTCACCACGCTGCTCGGCTTTCAATCATTCTCCTTCTTGAATTCCCTCTTGCCAAAAGCCAGGTCCAGAATGGTCCAGAATGGGTGGTCTGGGTCCCATGCCTGCACATGCGCATCCGGGAGGAAGAAGGAGGACATTCGTCCTGTTGGTTTTCACTGTGGTTGGTTCCTTCCTTCCACCAATGCTCAGAAGGCCAGGGCCCCTCTCCACACAAGCCGGTTCTCAAAATGCTAAAAAGGTGACCTTAAAGCAAGTGAAGAGAGATGGTGGTGGAGACAGGCAGGAGCTGGGAAGAAGGGCATGCAGGGAGGACAGTGGAGAAGGCTGAGGTGTGGAAGGGAAGAAAGGGCAGTAAGACAAGAAAGGTGACCAACGACACTGAATTCTAGTTAGTTCCCAGGTCTGACCCACCCTGCTGTTCTTCAGTCTGTCTGTAAGGAGAATTGAGGCCGGGCAGAAAAGCTCCGCACTTCTCTTGGCTCTCTTTCCCACGCCTCTATTCCTTTCCAAGTTGAAGGCCATGCTGGGGCGTAACAGATGCCTATAAAACACACAGGGGGCTGCACCAGGGGTTTGTTTTGCGTTGTTCTTTTTCGAGGTGAGAATTGTTGCTGACTTATGAAAGTATGGACATTCCAGTGCCCGTTTATTTGAGCGTGTTTGAGAGAAATTCTCCAAGATGCGGTGGTATGTTTACCAGCCAGGAAGTGAGGAAGCTGTGGAGTGGGTCCCCTGGGTGGACTTGAAATGACTTTGAGTCTTTTGACACAGGGATTGGATTTTGGGTGGGTCACTTTCGTTGCTGCGACCTAGCTGCCCCCCAGCCTAGCGGAGGGTGGGCGCTGCAGATGGCTATCTCCTGGGGGGGAGGCGCTTCTCATCCTCTCTCTACAAGGCAGTCCTTTGTGTCCTGGAGGAGAGGGAGCTGGAGGCACAGGGACAAGGTGTGGCTGATGGGGCCCGATAAGCGCCAGACAAAAAGCTCACTGTAGTAGTGAAAGGCTCTCCAATGTAGCTCCTTAATTTCCTCCCTTGGAAATGTTCCCCGTCTTTTCATCCCGGCCTTTATCTTAACTTCTAATCAGAGCAAAGCAGCAGCCTTTCAAATTGAACAAATAGGCTCCTCTGCTGGTGACAAGTGTACCTCATTTTCTCGCAAGCCTTCAGCAAGGTCACACCTTTTTAATTTATTTTCTGTAAGAAGAATCTAGTTGCAGGATAGAGCAAGGGCCAGATCTCATGAAAGGTCATTCCTCCAGCTAGTCATAAAACAGGACCAGATTAAAGCTTCCAAATGTTGGCCCTCACCTGCTGCACAGCCCGGGCAGGCAAGGAGCAGACCCCAGCCGGCTTCAGGTGCTCCTCAGCCTGGTTCTGTGTGCCACTGTGCCAGGCTTTCCCCGCCTCCCCCCCCCGGGCTTTTCTCAGTTTCATACCCCACTCTACTCCCCGACAGGGATGTCAGGCCTCACACCAACAAAAGCTCACCAGTGGGAGTGTGATCAACCTTTTCTCACGTAAACCGCTGGACAGAGGAGAGGCTATTCTGCTTTTAATTTATTTGAGCCGTTCATTCCTTTTTCATTCCCCATCCCCAATGTTTCCCTCTGCGATTTTTTTTAAAGGGGGGTCATTTAAAAGATGAGGAGCATGGCTTTACACTGAAATAAAGATAAGGGCTTTATTCTTGGTTTCAGGCATTAGAAATGTACGGAGATCTCCCTGCCAACTCACTTCTTACTCCCTGAAGCTCTCCCATTAAGCAACTTTCTCATTCTGCCAACCAAATCATTGTCACGTGCACTCACGAATATAAATACATGCATTTCTGTATGAATGAAAACTCACCTTTCCCCCCTAGAGACAGGAGGGAAATAGATTGGGTGTCAACCTTCAACTGGGTAATTTTGTAATGGTTGTACATTCATGTCAGTTTTTTAAAAAGTAAAGGAAAGTACAAAACCACCTTTCTTTTGGTAGAAAATTAAGAATGTGCTAGAATGGATAATAAATAAAATCCCCTGTCCACTTACCTCCAGGCAAGAGCACTGAGGACCTGTGTTATGTCCCAAGCATCTCCTTGGTTGTCTGGTCCTCTCGTCCTTCCTGCTTTGTGTCCTGAGCCCGTCTCTGCTGTTTGAACACTCAGAGGGTGGTGCTGTTCTGTCCTGAGTAAGTACTTCACATATTCAGGTATTGAAAACCTGCTTGTTATTTACAGCTTGTAGCTTTCATGCCTGACCTGCCAATCATCCCTGGTAGTTTGATTTGCATATTGTTGTGGGGTATTTGTACACGGTATGAAGATGTATTGCTGTGATTGGTGTAATAAAGAGCTGAATGGCCAAAAGGCAGGCTGGAGAGCACAGGCAGGGCTTCCGGGCAGACAGAGGACTCTGGGAAGAGGACATGCAGATTCCCCATGGAGACACTGGAGGAACAGGACATGCAGTCCAGAGATGAGGTAACTGAGCCACACGGCAGAACGTAGATTAATAGAGACGGGCTAATTTAAGTGATAAGAGCTAGCCAGGAAAAAGCCTAAGCTAAAGGCCAAATTTTCGTAATTAATATTAAGTCTCCTTGTCGTTATTTGTGAGCTATGGCATATGATCTTAGAAACATAGCTATTTAATTTTCTGATCAGTATTTTATCCTCCCCTTTTTATGTGTAATTCTTTGATTTTGAATTTACAGTATTTTATATAAGATAGGCATCGATTTTTTTTCCTGAATAGCTAAATGGTTTCTCTAAAGCTGATTAGCGTATTTCTTTAGCAACGTCCTCTTCTGTGTCCTCTTCCACTGCCTGTTTGTTCTGGTTCCAGTCTTTAGTGATTTATTAATAAATGTGGTTTATGCTTTCCCAGTAGTCCACCATTTTTATTCCTTTTTTTTAAAAAAAACAAGATCTTTAATAGTCTTGATCATCTGCTTAACAGATAAATTTAAAATTTTTCCTGAAAGTTAATGTTTAGCAAAAAACATGTAGTATTTTAGCCATTAAACTTTTATTTTATTCAATATGCTTTTTTGATTGTACAAAAAAAGTAGTTTGGTTGAAACTGATTCAAACTGAATTGCAAAGTGACATCCTTGCATTATTAATTTTCCATCCATGGACATAGTGTGTCACTTCATTTATTTTTTGAAAGTTGTGTTCCTCGCTATTGTTTTTTCTTTGTAGGGCTTAAAATTTTCCTATTAAGTTCATCTAATTTTTATTACTGTGATATATTGAACGATTAACTTATGTTAAAGGAGATGTTTGTGTAACACTGTGAATGTGCTGATCCACTGTCACTGTGGAGTGGCTAATTTTGAGTTACTTTAAGTTCATCTCTGTAACTAGAGTTTTCCTGCCTGGCCCACAGTCAGGATAAATCTCTTTCACCTGCCAGTCCCACAGCCGCTCAGACCCAACCAAGTAAACACAGAGACTTATATTGCTTACAAACTGTATGGCCGTGGCAGGCTTCTTGCTAACTGTTCTTATATCTTAAATTAATCCATTTCTATAAATCTACACCTTGCCACATGGCTCGTGGCTTACCGGCATCTTTACATGCTGCTTGTCCTGGCGGTGGCTGGCAGTGACTCCCTCTGCCTTCCTGTTCTTTTTATTCTCTCTGTTAGTCCCGCCTATACTTCCTGCCTAGCCACTGGCCAATCAGTGTTTTATTAGCAACACATTTGCCATACAGAACATCCCACAGCACATCTCAATCATTAAAATAAAAAATAAAAACCAGAAAAGTGTCATAAGTGGAGGAAGGCTGTACATGTGGTACATGTTACATAGTGAGACCCTGTTTCAATAGATAGGTAGGTGGGTAGTCGGTAGGCAAGCAGGCAAGCAGGCAGGCAGGCAGGCAGGCAGACAGACAGACAGTCAGACAGAGAGATAAGATGAATAACCAGATAAATAAACAAATAAAAACATTACGAAAGCAAGCAGGAAGGTGGTGGCTGCCAATATCACTCCCCTACCGTGAGATGTCAAGGGAACCAGCTCTAGAGGACACCCACAAGACACAGCAACAGGAGGTCACTTATTTGGCCACTTCAGTGCAGACGAATTTGACGGACTGAGAAGCTTAAGTCAGTCTGTAGCATGTTAGTGAGGTCCTTAGAGTTAAAGAAGGGTGCACATCAGATCAAACAAGGGAGGTGGGAGAGGGGGTGAGGGAGGCATATGGATTGTTGATGTGGGTTGTTAACATGATCTAACAGTTCAAACTGAAGGAGGGACAGACATATCTTTGGTGTGGAGAGGTGCATTAAAAACTCTTCTATTGTGAGAAAACACCAAAGGCAAGTTAGAGAGTGTTTATCTTGGCCTATGATCCCAGAGGGATCATCTATAGTGGTGGGGAGGCATGGAGGACAGGGGCAGGAAGCTGAGAGCTCACATCATTAACCACATGCATGAAGCAGAGCATAAACTGAGTGATGTGAAGTTAAAACCCTCAAAGACTACCCCTCGTGAGGTGCTTCCTTCAGCAAGGCCACACATCCTAAGCCTACACAATCAAGACCAGTGTTCAAATACCTGAACCTGTAGAAACATTTCTACTCCCTGGCCCCAACTAGCTCATGGCCCTATCATAATGCAAAATGTGTGTGATACAACTTCAAAAGTCCCCATAGCCTTCACAGTTTTAAAAGACCAAAGTCCAGGGGCTGGAGAGATGGCTAGGTGGTTAAGAGCACTTGCTGCTTTGTTAAGTGTTGGGTTAAGTTCCCAGCACTCACATGGCATATTATAACCATTTGTATCTCAGTTCTGGAGGATCTGATACCTTTTCCTGGCCTCTGCAGCCATTGGACACACATGGTACACATGTCTAAAACAGTCAAACATTCAGTTGCATGGAATAAAAAAAAATGAATTAAAAAACAAAACAGCAACACAAACCCTGTCCAAATTCTCTTCTGAAACTCAGATGATCTCTTAATTGTAACCCCTGCAAAATGAAAAACCAGATTTCATACTTCCAACCTATAATAGCACAGAATACACATCTCCATTCCAAAAAGGAAAGCATGGGGGCACCATGAAGTACTGCATCAGAGCAAAACCAAAGCCCAGCAGGGTGACTCCAAATCCTGTAGCTCCACATCTGGTGTCCAAGAGCTTAGATGGCTCTGCCTTTCCAGCTTTGCTGTCTGCAGCTTCCTCTTCTCTCCAGGGCTGGTTCCATCCCCTGTGTGCCGTTCTCTTTGGCAGATATTCTACAGTGCTGCTATCTCTGATATCTTGGGGTCTCCACGGCAACCCAGGCTTTGCATTCACAACTTCACACAACGGTCTCTTACAACCTCTTACCCTTTCAAGGCCTTCATTCAGGGGCTCCACTGCCACACATTTGCTGGCCTCAGTGCCTCTCTGGAACTGTGGAGGAAGAATCCACAACCTGTTTCCTCTTGCGTCCTTGGTGTCTCTAAAGCCAACAGCCGTGATGACACTGCCAAGTTCTGCTGCTAGCTTGAGATAGACCCTGCTGGCCCTTTTGAACCACATAAGCACAGCTTTTGTTTGCAGTTGCTTTGGAGGAGCAGAACACTCCTTAGGCTCATCCTTTGCACAAATGAAAGCTTGCCTGGTTGGGGCCTTGCACTGAAGGCATCCTTCCTTTTATTCTAAAGCAGTTCTCTCCTTAATGATGCTGACCTTCTTAAGAATTACAGCTGCAGGGCAGTGGTGGCCCACACCTTTAATCCCAGCAGTTGAGAGGCAGAGGCAGGTAGATCTCTGGGAGCTCGAGGACAGCCTGGTCTACAGAGTGAGTTCCAGGACAGCCAGAGCTGCTATACAGAGAAACCTTGTCTTGAAAAGAAAGAAAGAATTATGGCCTCAGTCAGGTGTGGTGGCCCACACCTTTAATTCTACACTCTGGAGGCAGAGGCTGGCAGATCTCTATGAATTTGAGGCCAGTCTGATCTACATAGTGAGTTCCAGGACAGTCAAGGCAATATAGAGAGACATTGTCTCAAAAAAACAAAACACACACACACACACACACACACACAGAATGGCAGCCTCTCTTCCTGCAGATTCCTTGCCTGTAGCATTTAAGATTCCTAGTGATTTTTTGTCTTTCTCTCAATTGTACATTCTGTTTTTCTTTTTGCCTTACTTGCTCTTTGTAAATGTAGACCTGCGTGTTATTGCTAACAATATTATGTTATCTTGGAACAGACTCAGCATTATGTTGTCTTGAAATCTCTACCAAAGAAGTTAGGTCATTACCAGTTAATCGGCCTCAGGCAAGTTCTTAGGACAAAGGTAGAAGGCAGCTACATTTACTATAATGTCAAAGGAATGGCCTCTAGCCCAAATGCTATTAAAGTCCTTGGTTCCTTCTGAAACCTCCTGATCCAGGTCCCTGCAGTCCGTACACCCTCAGCACTACTGTCTTCCAGGCTCCTACTAGGATGGCCTGTTAAAACCTGCTCACATTTTTTTTTTTTTTTTTTTTTTTTGGTTTTTCGAGACAGGGTTTCTCTGTGTAGCTTTGCGCCTTTCCTGGAGCTCACTTGGTAGCCCAGGCTGGCCTTGAACTCACAGAGATCCGCCTGGCTCTGCCTCCCGAGTGCTGGGATTAAAGGCGTGCGCCACCACCGCCCGGCCTTGCTCACATTTTTAACCACATTTCTAGTCTAAAGTCTATAAGTCTTCCTCATTCCTCAAAAAACCAACAAGGTCAAGGTCTTCACAGCAACAGTGACTCTTTGGTACCAAGTCTATATTAGTTGTGTTTGTTTGCTTTGTTTTGTTTTGTTTTGTTTTGAGACAGGGTTTCTCTATATAACCCTGGCTGTCCTGGAACTCACTCAGTAGACCAGGCTGGCCTTAAACTCAGAGATCTGCCTGCCTCTGCCTCTGAGTGCTAGGATTAAATTCATGTGCCACCACCATGGCTCCAGTTAATTTTTTTTTATTGCAGTGATGAAACACCATGACCAAAAACTACTTGAGTTTATTTTGGCTTGAAGTTCCAAAGGGATGAGAGTCCATCTCAGTGGGGAAACATGGAAGTAAACAGCAGGAGCGGGAAGCTGGGAGCTCACATCTCAAACACAAGCATGAAGCAGAGAGAGCAAACTGGAAGGGAAGTGAAACTGTGAAATCTTAAAGTCTGGCCCCAGTGACATACTCCCTCCAGAAAGGCTGAGCTAACCCCCCTAACAGTGCTACCAACTGGGGACCAAGTGTTCAAACATCTGAGCCTATAGGGGGCAGGTATTTCTTATTCAAACCACTTCTTAGGGAAAAGCTGTAAGTAGATGATTCTTGGGGTGCTGTGGGGTAGAGGTGGGTTCTCAGCTGAGGTGAGGGTGATCCATTGACCCATTAATTCTGGTGACTTAAAAACAAGACACCTGTATGAGGGGACTAGCAGGATTGATGATAGATGGGACAGTGGCATTGGAGGAAGAGCCCAGCAGTTAATAATTACATTCCCCTGAGTGTATCACCCCAATTTTGAATTCTTCTTTATACGTGGAGACCACTACTGCTTTCTGGGGGTGGGGAGACTTATTACAACATTGCATGTTCCTTCCTGCTGCTCTTGAGTCTTGGCTCAGCACATTGCCTCACAAAGCAGGTACTCGAGCAAATGTGGGTCCATGAAAAATATGTGTGATGGATGATAAGCGGTAGATAGATGATAGAAGACAGATGACAGATGATACATGATAGGTGGATAGGTAAAGGATTTTTAAATAATCAATAGATGATAAATAATGTGTCGAGGTATGACTTTAAGACACTATATTAGTCAGAGTTCTCTAGAAGAACAGAAATTAAAGCTAGTCCAACAATGGCTGTCTACCAACAGAAGGTCCAAAAATTCAATAGTTGTTCAGTCCAGGAGGCTGGATGTCTCAGCTGGTCTTCAGTATACTCCAGCATCCCAAGTAGGCTCTAATGCCTGTGAAGGAATGCTCTTGTTGGCCAGAGCAAGAGCAAGCAGGCAAGGAATGAGAGCTTCCTTCTTCCATGTCATTTCTATAGGCTGCCAGCAGAAGGCGTGGCCAAGATTAAAGGTGGATTGTCCCAGCTCAAAATATCTGGATTAAAGGTGGATCTTCCCACATCAAAAGATCTAGATTAAAAGTGGATCTTCTCACTTCAAGTGATTAAATTAAGAAAAAAAAATCCCTCACAGGTGTGCCCAGCCATTTGACTTTTAGTTAATTCCAGGTGTAGTCAAGTTGCCAACCAAGAATAGCCATCACAGGTCCACACCTTGCCTTGTCAACTTGACTCACAATCATATCTCCTATATCATGTTTAAAGCAATAACCAGTTCATAATTACATCTAACATGATTATCCCTCATACAATTACAAACATATTGTAAATTTTAGAATAGGGGGAAATTTCCCTAAAGGGATATTATCTTGGTATCTCAAAACTTAAATATGATAACCACTGATTTTCTTTTAATTGATGTTACATTACATGATAAAGAAATCAAGGGAAAAACACGAATATCTAGACAAACACATTCTTAAAATATAACAGAAGCACTCATGCCAATTATAATCCTCATTTCTACAACTGGTCACGAGGCCTTAGCTGGTATTTATAACTACCTTCCTCTACTACCCATTCTGTACTCTCAGCAAGAACCTCAGCAGGTCTTGGCTCTTTTCCTGGAGGAGTGACCCATACCTTCATTCCTGAAGGGTCGATGCCCTTTGTCATTCTGTCTGGGTTAGGCTGTTTTAGTTTCTCATTGACTTTAATCACAGGACGTGGTCACACCATGAGATGCCCTAAAGACTTTCCTGTCCTCCAGACATAATATTCCTTACCTCCATTGTGGAGAAGTAGCCCTATTTCCCCTTTGTAATTGGGACCAATCCCCACATTCTGACACTGTTATTCCTTCCTTAGCCTGTAGGCTTCAGGGAAACAGAAGTCCAAAGAGGCCAGGGAGAGGTCTGAACTCCCAGTCCAGTGGAATGCTTGTTGTGTCTCTTGGCATGAACACACCCCACTTCTGGTACCAAATTTTGTCTTAGTTAGGGTTACTATTTCATGCTATGATGAAACACCATAACCAAAAGTAAGTTGGGGAGAAAAGGGTTTATTTGGCTTACATTTCCACATCACAGTTCAAAATCGAAGGCAGTCACAACAGGAACACAAGCAGGGCAGGAATCTGGAGGCAGGAGCTGATACAGAGGCCATGTAGCGGTTCTGCTTACTGGCTTTTCATCATGGCGTGCTCAGCCTGCTTTCTTATAGAACCCAGGACCACAGCCCAGGAATGGAACCACCTACGATGGGCTGGGCCCTCCTCCCTCCCCTATCAATTACCAATTTAAAAAATGCTCTACAGGTTTGCCTATGGAGACATTTTCTCAATAGAGGGTCTCTCTCAGATGACTATAGCTTGTGTCAAGGTAATATAAAACTAGCCAGCACAGACACCACATATCAATCACCAACTGTTCTTAAAATTCTGAGATTATTTCCAGGTCTATATGGTCATTCAGTCTTGGCTTCAAGCTACAGAAGTGGATTCCATCTAGTATGTGTAAAAACCACAGGTCTTACATCAGTGGTTCTCAACCTATGGGTCATGACCCCCTTGAGGGTTAAATGACCCTTTTACAGGGTTCACATAAGACCATCAGAAAACATAGATATTTACATTATGATTTGTAACAGTAGCAAAATTACAGTTATGAAGTAGCAATGAAAATAATTTTATGGTTTGGGGGTCACCAACACATAAGGAACTATATTAAAGGGTCATAGCATTAGGAAGGTTGAGAACCACTGTCTTAGATGAAGTCTTGGGAATTTACTAAGAGCCAAAAGTTAGGAATGGGTTGGAAGAAGCCTTTGAACCATACTGAGTGGACTTAGCAAGTCTGTGAATCAGTGGCTTTTTGTCCCTCAGTCTCTGTCTCTCTCTCTCTCTCTCTCTCTCTCTCTCTCTCTC